>PVJD01010969.1:0-32567 GCA_004026545.1 Mormoops blainvillei
GCAGAGCAATAAATGGGCCCAATTCCCAGAAGGGTTACTGGGAAAAAGAGAGAAAAACCCCAGATTTCTAAATTGGAGTGAGAAAGGTGGCAGGAAAGGGAATTGAGTAATTGCCTCCCTGAATCACAACTCTTCTGTATTTCCCTTCCACTGTCCAAACTTCCCAAATGGCTCAGTCTCTGGCCCAAGGTCCCTGGCAATAACCATCCCCTGCCCCTCGCTGTGGGCCTCGGGAAGTGACCAGAGTACCCCTCTCCCTAGGATTTCAGAGACACCCCTGCAGCCATTGCCTCGTGCCACTCACACCCTCTGTCACACCCACTCCGATCCATGCTGCACCACTTGGATCAAACCCCTCTCCTGCCAACGGACGCCTTCAGTCCTCTGTGTTGCAAAACACTCAAAATAAAGGCATCACTGCCCTCTGCCTGACAGCAAAGATGAGCTCCTCCGCCTGGTGGTCAACGGTCCCTCCAGCCAGGTTCCTACCACCCTCTCGTCTCACCTGCCATTACTCTCCTGCATGGACCCGGGGCTCCATCCAAAATGCCCCACCCCTGCTCTTCCTGTCTCCGCACCCACACACAGGACCAGGGAATGCGATTAGCATCTGTCAGAAAGCTGAACATATCTGCATGTGTTCCAAGCACGTGTTCCAAGCACTCCCCCCACCAAAGGGTGAAGGGCCCACATGTCTAAAACTGAAAAAAAGGATGGCCTGCAGGAAGAAGCACCATCTCTGACTTACCCCAAATCCTTCCTCCCCACCACAAGTCCCACCCCACCTGGGAAGGAGTCTCACCTTCCTCAGGATCCTACCACTCTGTCTCCACGGTAGGCTGCCTTAGAACAACAGTTCTAACACTTCCAGTTGACCTTCTTGGTTGTTTCGTAACAAGCCTAGGAGGCTGGCAGGTCTAAATAAGTACTTGCCACATGAATATGTAAATACGAACGCATACAGAACAGATGCGCCTCACTTTCTCTAGAGGTTACAGAATGGCTGGGACAGGCCTCGGTGCAGGCGCAGTATTTGGGGCCACAGTGTCTTCTCAAAGCCCCTCCTGTCTAAGGTGTAGGGAGAGCAGGAGGACCTGAGCCTGTGCCCTGCGGGTCCTCCCGTCTCTGCCGCTGCCGGGGCCACTGCCCTGGAGAGAGGCTGTCGCAAGCCGCTCACAGGTGGATTCCGGGTCTCTGGCTCCCTATCACACTTGGATACAGAACAGGGCCAGAAAGAGACCCACGTGGGCAGAGTTGCCCTTCCCCAGGCGAAAACACCCCGTCAGGGCTGTGGGCTCAGCAGTAGTCTCTGGGCAACGCGGCGCAGAAGACGCGACTCCGCTAGTAACGCAGCAAATTGTGCTGCATTTGCTGCATTTCCATTGCCCTCCACTCCCCTACTGCCTCCAAACTGCTGCCCGTTAAAGAGGGATCAACATTCTCCTCCCCCCACCCCACCCCCACCCCCCGGACTTAAAGGCTTAACACCAACCCCCAGGGCCAATGGAAGTGCTACCTGGGAAGGGTTTCTGATTTTCAATTGCAGCTCAGAATGCTCCAGTTTGGGTGACTTTCACCCCACACTGAGCGGGAAAAAGATGGACATTAGAATTCTTATGGCAGCACTTTTCACAGTAACAAAAGCCTTGCTGGCAACTCATCGGCAGGAGAGCAGGTAAATAAGGGGACCTGTCCTCACATCAGAATCCCATACAACAAAGTGATCTGAAGACAGTGAGCGCTACTCATTCTTCCCGTCCTCTCCTCCAGGAAGACTTGGGAGGAGCTACGCTGCACTCCCTGAGGACAAGAGCCCGGTCTAGTTTGGTCCACTTTTCCTCGTAAAGCCGAGAGCCCACAGAGGGCCTGGGAACAGAGGTCGTGTTGAAACTCTAGTTGAAATAAAATCTCTTAACCAGCCTTCCAGTTCCCACTGGGCACCTCTCCCGACACTGTCAGGGTTCCTTCTTCTCTAGGTGTAACAGATATATATGTTAAGTGCCCAAATCTAAGTGTAAGGCTCAACGGAAGAGTCACCCTTTCAAAGTGCAAATCCGATCGCAGCACTCCCTTTGCTTTAAACCTTCCAACAGCTTCCCAGAATAATTGGAATAAAATCTGAGCTCCTGTTTCTGGCCTGTAAGTCACAGCGGCATCTGGTTCTTGCTGACCCCACTGACCTTATACTTGAGCCCTCCCCTCTCTGGGAGCCAGTCAACCCTGTCTTCCTGCTCTCCCTTCAACACACCAAGGGAATTCTCACCCAGGGGCCTCTGCACCTGATGTTCCCTCTGCCTACAATGCCCTTCCCTTAGACCTTCGTAGCAGATCTCTCGGTTCAAATGTCACTTCCTCCAAGTGGAGGGCCGCCAGGTTATAAATAAATAAATAAAGGGGAAAAAACCCATTCCCTGTCATTCAGAACCCCAACACCCTGTTTCATTTTCTTCTTAGCCTATTATCACGATCTAAAATGGTCTTTTTTCTTTTGTTGACATAGTTCATGTCTGTCCCCTCCTACTAGACTGTAAGCTCCACAGTGGTGGAGCCTTGGCCTCCTTTCCCCCCTGCAGAGCCTGGAGGAGGGACATCTGCTGCCCGGATGTGTTAATTCCCCTGCCCACCCCTCGGTTTCAGTGTGCTTGTGCTGTGCTCTCTACCCCCAGCTGGACTACGAGCATCCTCAGGGGGCAGGACCCTTTCTCCTGAGGCTTCAATAGAACCAGTGACCCCAGCGAAGTTGGTCTGGGGATGGCGTACAAGACATAAGGTAGAAAAATTAAAAAAGAAACTTAAGGTGGTGTGGGGGTTTCAGGAGGGAGGTGGTGGGAGAGGGGCAGGCCTGGGCAGGCAGCCTACCCCCACTCCCTCCCATCCCAACATAGGCAACCATCTGATAAGCCTGCCGAAAATAACACATTAACCCTTCCCTGGCAGCAGGAGCAGAAAAGGAAAGGAAACCCCCAAAGTACAGGCTGTTTCTAGAATTTCTCAGCAGCTCATGGAAACTCTGAGTCCTGGTCCCGTCGCACACAGCCTCCCTCAACGTGCCAATGACACACATCCTGAATCGCTGGGGGACTGGGCTCCTGAGCCGCTGCCCAGAAGAGGGCGTGGTGTGAGCAGAGCCAAGGTCACAGGCGCAATCTGGCCAGCAGGGCTGTGCACACACCAGGGTTTACCCATGGTCAAGGCCTCTGCCGTGGGAGGTGGTACCTCCGCACCGTGTCTGCTGGGTGTCTGAGGTGGCCCACGCAGGGGGCGCAAGGACCAGGACAGAATCCCAGTTCCTAGGGTCGGTCGGGCTATCCTGGAGGGCACTTCGGCTGGCGGCCGGAGTCTGGGGGATGAGTGACTTTGTACTTGTTGCACCTTTTCTGGAAAAGCAGATGATAACGGCCGTGGTTTGCTGCCCCTGGAAACTCCCCAGGGACCTGGTCTCCTGAGACCTTGCCGGGCCTCTCAGATGGAAAATCTCCAACACCAGGGAAGTGGTCAGCACAGAAATACACAACCGATCAACGTCACCTGATCCTGGGACTGCAGAGCACCGGGCACACCATCGATGAGCAGGGGGAGAGGGGGACAGAGGCAGGAAGGGACGCCAGGGCAGATCACCTGTGGCTCACCTCCTGGGAGGAAAAGCAGGGCCAGCCGGCCCAAAGGAGAAAATGAGAGTCCCTTGGGGGCTGGCCCAGAGCCCTCTGGCTTCCAGGAAAGGACAAGTAACAACAGTTCAGCCTGCTCCCTGGGATTTACAGGACTGTCTTGACTAAAAGGACACACACACACCGCCCTGTTTCTCTCACACAAGCCAACCTTTCAGGCTTCCAGTAAAAGACACAGAAGAAACGGCGGTTTGGAAGGACGGCCCAGCCATCCTGGGGGTGGTGGGCGGACAGGCAGTGGTGGTGGTGGAAGGCCGCCAGGTGAGCTGGCTGCCGCCCCCTACCCCTTCCAGTCAGCAGGGCCCAGGGAAAGGCCTTAAGGGGTGAAGGGGATCTTCCCAGAAAAGGAGACTCAGAGAGCAAGTTGGCTGGGGAACAGCCCCTGCCCCCAGGGCAGCAGCCAAGCATTTACGAAGACCTTACTACACAATCTGCTAACCTAATCCTTCTGAACAGTCCAACTACTTTAATAATCCTACTACCTGTGTATAAGAATGCCTGTTTCATTAAGATTCTCATCCATGCTGCGTATGGAAACAGGATTCCATTTTTGTCATATTGGTTAAAAATAGTTCTTATAATTCTCTTAATTGACATTTCTCCGACCACCAGTGTGGCTCATCACATTTTCAGGCTTACTAACACTTACAGTTCTTCTGTCACAAGTTGTCTGTTACTGTCTTTTGCCCATTTTTTGCTACCATACATTCACTTCTCTTATCAGTGTATGTAAGAATTCACTGCATGGACTAATAAAATATTAACCTTCTGTCACATATTACACGTAGCTTCCCAATCATTTGTCTTTTTAATTCTGTTGACTGGTATGACTGACGAAACTTTAAAAGAAGTAAATATGTCACACTTTTCCTTTAAGGTTCCTGCCTTTACTAACATGCCCGGAAAAACCTTTCCCACCCTGAAATTACAGAAACACACATACATATTTTCTTGCCTTTAAAAAACTTAATTTTCTAATTCACCTATAATTTAATATTGGCACAGTGTGGGAAAGAGAATCTAACTTTTTAAAAACAGCCAGTTGTCTCAATGTTGTTTAATGAAAAGTCAATTTTCCTTGTAAACCTCCACTATGGAGTTCATAAAAGGTCAGAAAGAGGTAAAGCGCCCTGGCTGGGTAGCTCTGTCGCTCAGAGCGTCGTCCCCCAATACACCAAGGTTGTGGGTTCGATCACATACAAGACTCAATCAATGAACGCATAAACCGGCGGAACAACAAAATCGATGTTTCTCTCTCCCTCCCTCCCTCTCTCAAATCAGTAAATAAAAACTGTAAAAAAAGAAAACAAGAAATAGAGGTACAGTCAGCTCCATCCTTTGCACTGAGAGGCCACAGGTGGCCAGTCCGGCCAAGGCCAGTAAGCGCACGGCGTGGGCACCACTTCTTTCCCTCCCTCCTTCCTGCTCAGACGCGCAGGCTGCCGAGTGACAACCCTGAGAACACGGCCAAGGCTGTGTGAAGGATGGCAGAGCAGACAGGTCCGCTGGTGAGAGCCTGGGTTCCTAGAGGCATCACCGTGCAGGAATGCGGGCCTCCCACGATGCTTCCCATGCTATCTGCCCACCAGCAGCAGCGTCTGGATGCTGCTGTTACATCTAAACACCCCGTAACTCATCCATAATCCTTTCTTCCTTAATTTTATAAGAACTGTTAGGATTTACGATCATCTGCCAGGCATTGTGCTAAGCCATTTGTTTCCATTATCTCACTTAACCTTCTCAACAACTGTGTAAGATACATTCTACAGCACTTCCCTAATTGTAAGTATCAGTGATAGCTTTCATGAGTAGAGAAGGGCATGGTGTACATCAACCAGACACCTTCCTATTTCAGAAACATTAAAACAACAGAAAACCTCTTAAAATTCACCAAGTAGTTTACAGATGAGGACACTGAGGTTAAGTAGATTGGCTCAAAATCCCACAATTAGTTAAGAAGTAACGCCATTATTGGTGAATGAATTCTGACACATATGGAGGTCTGTTTTTGGATGTTCCTGCTGTGTTCCACTTATCTATCCTATGCTCATATCACTTTTTTTTAATTTTTATTTTTGATTTGATTTGAGAGAGGGGAAAGGGGAGAGAGAGAGGGAGAGAAATAGATGTGAGAGAGAAACAGTGATCGGTTGCCTCCCACATGTGCCAGACCAGGGACCAAACATGCAACCCAGGCATGTGCCCTGACCAGGAATCGAACTGGTGACCTTTTGGTTTGCAGGATGACGCCCAGCTGAGCCACACCAGCAGGGGATATTTTTTATTTTTATTTTTTTCTGTTATTTACACCAATTCCAACTTCACTGCTTTCTTTTTTTAAGTTGTTTTTGGCTGTCCTTGTGCATTTATTCTTTCAGGGGGAAAAAATAAAAAACCTTTCTAAATCATCCCGTCAGGTCCCAATACTTCACTTTGGGAATTCGTCCCATGAAAATTATCTTGAATGGGGGGATTCGGCTTTAAAGAGTTTATGGAAGCGCATGTGCAATAATAATGCCTATTGAGCATGAGGGGGAAGGTGACGACTGACCCACCCTCACAGAGCGTGCAGCCTGGGTGCTCCCACCGTGGGGTGTGCAGCGGAAGGGGCTGCTGATGTCGGGTGACCCACACAACGAAACCTGTTGAAAACAGAGGCAGGAGTTCGGGCTCTGGGTGAGACAGACCCCAGTGTGACGCCTGAATCCTCACTGACCAGTTTCAAGGCTTGGGTCAAGTCCCAACTTCAAAACGACTTATTTTCCTAAGTTAGAAGAACGAAGCTACCAAGAGTACCCTCCCTCACAGCAATTAAGAAAATTAAATGAGATACTGAGTATAAACAATTCAGGGCCTCATGTATAGTAATTGCTCAGCAAACACTAGTTATTTGGGAGAAAAATGAGATGGAAAGCCATTCATATGTTAACTGGAAAACAAGAGCATACAAAACTCTCTGCATAGCAGCTCTTCTTTCCTTAAAATGTATACATTCACAGAAAAAGGGTAAAAAATACGTGACACACAGTTAGACCCACAGGTGGGTCTAATGATACCTTCTCTTCTTATTCATCTGTATTTTCTATAACAAGCACGTAATACATCGAGCAGAAAGTTAATCTTTGAGTCCAGTTAGGAAAGGGGGAAGGTTTCATGGTGACCACATGGGAAGGCCTGTTTCTCCCCTCCCTGAAGGTCTGCGCGTGGAGTCTGGGGGTGGATTCCAGGGAGCAGGGCTTCGCCCTGGTTCTTTTGAATCCAAGCTTCCTGGGGGAGATCCAGCATTGCACATCTAGTTCTGAGATCAACCTCGAGCTCCTCTGGGGCACTGGTCTGACGTTTCAGCGCTGCTAGACTGGACAGGGGCCACCTACAACAGCCTGTGATCTATGTGAACGCTTCGGGGTCAGCTCCCCGGCCCCTGCACGTGGGCACCTCATCTCTGCCTAGCCCCGCCTGCAGGGAGACAGGCAGGCAGCGAGTGCGCCTTGCACAGGGGCAGGCTGTTGGTGTTGCAGCATCTGGATCCTAAGACGGCAGGGCCTCCGAAGCCAGCTTTGTATTTTTACCCGTTTGCTTCTCAGACCTGTTTCAATATGAGGGGAGCAGGCCGCCTGAGGAAGGGCCCTTGGCTCAGCAGCAGTCAGGCCTGCTTTCCGTCTTAGGTGTAAAAAGAAATCTCCCTTTCCTGCACAGCTCTGTGAGCCGGTGTTTACGAAGCCATCCTGACATCCTGCGTGCAGTGGGTTGGATAATATCCCCCAAATCCATGTCCACACAAGACTGAAGAAGGTGATCTTTTTGGAATTAAGGTCTCTAAGATACACATAATTAGTTAAGATACTGATGACTGTTATCTTTACAGCTGAAAGGAGGGGGAGATTTGGACACAGACACACAGGGGAGAAGGCCATGTGAAGACAAAGGCAGAGACGGTGATGGGGGAGAGGAGGGGTGAGGCTGTTACCAGCCAAGGAACATCTGCAACCATCAGAAGCTAAAGGAAGGAATGGAGGATTCTCCCCTAGAGCTTTTCCAGGGGGAAGGGGCTCGGAGGGTTGTAGGCCTGCTGACACCTTGATTTTGAACTTCTGGCCTCCAGAACTATGAAAGAATAAATTTCTATTGCTTTCAGCCACCAGGTTTGTGCCAATTTGTTCAGGCAGCCCTAGGAAGCTAATACTTTGTGCCGAGATGAAGACCTTGTGTCTCATGCGATGGCTGGCAGAATCCTAAGATCACCACCAACGACCCTCACCTCGTGTTACATTATAGTGTTACATTATCTAGCAAAGGGATTCCGCTGGTGTCAGTTGACCAATTGAGCTGACCTTCAGATAGGGAAGTTATCCTGGATGGGCCAGAACTCACCAGGTGGGCCCTTAAAAGGATATACGCCTCCTGGCAAAAGGGATCTGACGCATGAGAGGGCTTCAACCTGGCAGAGCACCTTCTCCAGCAGAGAGTATGAGAAGTCCAGCGGACACCGATTTAAGCAAGTGATCCAGCAAACATCACCAGGAGTGAGACACAGTGACATCCTGAACGCCCCAATCTAATGTTCTCTAGAGGATACAACATTTTCATGACAGTCTTGCCAAAAATGCATGACTTTATTCTAAGAAAGAAGAACTGTTACAGATGGGAGGAGACTAAAGACAAATAATAACTAAATGCAGTGTGGGATTGTGGATCAGATCCTGGAACAGAAAAAGGATATCCATAAAAATATTGGTGAGTTTTGTGTTTTTTTTTTAACCCTCACCCGAGGATGTTTTTATGGATTTTAGAGACAGAGAAACACTGATGTGAGACAGCATCATTGATCAGCTGCTTCCCACAGATGCCTTGACTAGGGACTGAACCTGCAGCCTTTTGGTGTATGAGACGACGCTCCAACCAGCTGAGCCCCCCAGCCAGGGCAAAATATTGGTGAAATTTAAATATGGCCGTGGCGTGGCTAACAGGTCCGTGTTGACTTCCTGTTCTTGGTGACTACCCTACTGGTGAGGGGTAAAGAGGCACCCTGCTACATTTTTTACAACGTTTATGTCTAAAATTAGTCCAAAATAAAAAGTTTAAAATAAAAGGAAACGGCTGAGTAAATTAACAGAGGTTGCTTCAGGGCTGAAGGATGACAGAGATTTCTCCCATCCTTCTTTACACTCGCCTTGACAATAAGCATGCATTACTTTTGCTAACCAGGGGCGAGAGGCTGGAGTAAGTGGACTGCCGCAAACGGCATCGGTTTGGGGTCATGGAGCTGTTCTAGGTGAGAACAGTCTGGACCCCAAAACGCAGGGCCGCTGAAACACAGCAACAAGTCCTTGATGTGGAAACAGACACTCTTGGTACCTTAGATCTCAGAGCCCTTCAAAGTTGCTGGACCCAACCTAAATTTATTCTTTAAAAAAAAAAATAAATTTTATTTTTATTTATTTTTAGAGAAAGGGGAAGGGAGGGAGAAAGAAAGAGAGGGAGAGAAACATCCCCAAGTGAAAGAAATGTCGATCGTTTGCCTCTCACATGCCCCCCACCAGGGACTGACCCACAATCCAGGCATGTACCCTAACCGGGGATCGAACCAGTGAACGTTCAGCACACAGGTCAGTGCTCAATCCACTGAGCCACACCAGCCAGGGCCCAGCCTAAATTTCTAGCCACACCACTTGCCCCTCTACCGGCCACTCTGGCCTATGTTAAGACCGCCTTTGCCTCAGGAATATACTTCTTCGTGTCCTTCATTAGTCACACAACTCTTGTCAGGACTCCTGTCCTCCCTCTCTCTTTTCTTCCTAGGTTTCAAAGCTTAGCTTAATTCTACCTCCAGGAAGCCCTCCCGGGCCACCCCTGTCCCCAGTTGCCTCACCCTGCTCCGACCTCTCTTAAGTGTCTCCTGTCTGTCACACTCAATGGAGCTGAAGGAATGAATGCCACTAGATAGCATGTAACTTTCCATGTGTACTCAACTCACCTCCACACATATTTTACAGGCAGTTTTGGAAAAGATACAGTGTTTTGCAGTCTTTGTGGAGCGGAAGCTGTCTCAGCTGAGCACCACAGGCTGGGACAATGCCCCTGAGTCCTCCTGTACCTCCGTGCAGTGCACAGACCCTCTGCTGCCACGAACCGAGGACTTACTGACCAGGGGTCTGTTGTACCAATTCCCCAAACACTTATGCCACTTCTGCTTGTGTTTATGATCACAGCTGAGTTAAGCAGTAACTGAAATAGAAATGCAGAAAGAAGTTTTGATTTCTACAAAATTAAATGAAGTGCCATATGCTGGCAATTCCGAAACTGTGGTCTGAGGCAAACATGATGACACCTGGGTCACCGAGACTGGATCACCGAGACGCGGTCAGGAGGCCTATAATGTAAAAGCGGTTTCTATTATTATACTAAGATGGTAAAAGCTTTTTCATTCTCATTTCTCAGAAGCTACTAGAAGTGTGATGAATGTGTGCCACATAGAGTTTTCTAGAAATTTCTAATGAAGAAGTTTAGAGTATAAATATATTCACTTTCAGAGATTAACTCATTTTGTCCTCAGGATTTCAACTAAGTATTTACTATCAACTTGCATCACACCTATTATAATTTCTCTCATCATCTAACAAATAATAATTATTTTCGAAATCCTGAAAATCTGCGAGCGTAAAAACTTTATTTTGGAAGTTATTTTTCATAAAAAATACGCTTTTTATGCTAACATGTAATGACCTTATTTTTGTTATTTTAAATGAGTAACTTTTTTTTTAAGATTATTTCTTTATTTTTAGAAAGGGGAAGGGAGGCAGATAGGGAGTGAAAACACCGATATGAGAGAGAAACATAGATCAGTTGCCTCTTGTACACGCCCTGTCAGGGGACCCAACCTGCAACCCAGGTATGTACCCTGACCAAGAATGGAATTGGCAGCCTTACGCTTTGCAGGATGATGCCCAACCAACTGAGCCACACTAGTCAGGGCATGAATAACTATTTTTAAATTTGTTTTAATTTTTAGCATGACAGCCCTGGCTGGGTATCTCAGTGGGTTAGAGCATCATCCCAATAAACCAAGGTTATGGGTTCGATCCCCAGTCAGGGCACATACGAGAATCAACCAATAAATGCATAAATAAGTGAACCAAATTGATGTTTCTCTCTTTTTCTCGCCCTTCTTCTCTCTCTAAAAGCAATTTAAAATTTTAAAAATAATTATTAGCATGATAAATATCAATAGGTATAGCCACATAAGCAAAAGACAGTATTAAGGAATCCTAGGATCAAAAAGCTTAAGAATTGCTCACCTAAAAAGGTGCATTACAAATGAAAAAAAGAGGATTAAATTAGGTGTGTGCATTACAAAAGTAGGATTCTGCATGTGGGCTGGTTTGCAAATGTCTTTTGAACTCTTGCTTTATTTATTTTTTAATGAGAATTAACAGATGTACAAATCCTTTCCCCAGCAATTCCACTTCTGCAAATTTCTTCTATAGTCATATTTACAAATGTAAGAAATGCCATTTGTACAGTTTTCACTACAGGATTGTAATGGCAAAATACAGGAAACAACCCAAGTTAGGGAGAGAGGGAGGTGACAACAGTTGATTAAAAATCTAATGCACTTCCATATTCTGGAATAATATGCAGTAATAATAAAAGGGTGATAAAAGTATTCTCTCTGTGCTACCATGGGAAGATGTAATGTAGTTGGTAGGTGAAAAAAACAAGATATGCTCAACAATGTGTCTAAAATGCAAACTTGCAGCATTAGTAAGACGTTTCATTGAATACTGTATGTGACTTTTGTGTTGTTTTAAACCTCACACAGGACATATTTATTGATTTTAGAGAAAGAGAAGGGAGGGAGAGAAACACTGACCAGTTGCCTCCTGTATGCACTCCAAAGGGGGACCGAAACCGCAACCTATGGGTGCAGGCGATGATGCGCCAACCAACTGAGCACCCAGTCAGGGCATGTGTGTGACTTTTTAAACTGCTTTTTAGCCTTTTGACTTTTGAGCTATGTAAATATGTGGCCTAGTGAAAAACATTTAATAAAAAAATGAGAAATCACAGGTGATACACGTGGTGTGATTTTTATAGACAGACAATTTACAAGACTCATTAGGAGAGGTAGAGACCCAAAGAAAAAGCCTTGGCCCTGGATCAAAGTTTTGGTAAATAAAAATGTATGCACATGTTTTTAAGGTAAAATAAATTGTTTAAAACATGGATTCTTTTTTTCATTCCCAACTTTTGGCTGATGTTTTTTATTAACTACTGGTACTAAGTACATTGACCAAGAGCCTCTAGGGATCCCCTGGTAATAAGTTGAGGACAGTCACGCTCTCATTCCACCAAACCCCTGCCTCGCTTGGGCCTGGTGATGGAGAAAGGTTAGGAGGCCTGAGAACGCAGTCAGATCTCCAGTTTCCAAGACAGGGAATTGGTTTCCCATGGCTGGTCACGCCAAGCTCCCTCTCAGGCTGATTCTGTGGCCGCCCTTCCTCCTGGCTCCGTGGGAGTCCCACAGGGGGCTGTGCCTCTGGATCTCAGCTGGGCCCAACAAAGGGTCCCCTCTGGGAGCCGACTGTTACAGTAAGGGTGGAGATGAGGTCGCTGGAGCGTGGAGACCTTGTAGCGAGGCCGCCCTGCTTGTCCCCTGGGAGAGCACGAGGCCCCTGGCTGGCAGCAGACTCTGGACTCCTTATCTGCCGGCACTCTGCCAGCCCACCCGCCTCGAGGTCAGAGAAGTCCTCCCTAGACATCTACCGAGTCCTGGCTGGGGTCCCACAGCATGACCCTTCCTCACCCACACTCCCCACCCTCCCAGGTCCCCCGGGAGTCTGGAAAGAGAAAGAAGTGGAGGACTTCTCCAGGAGAAGCTTCTCTTCACAAAAGCCAAGACCCCCTCCCACCCCCCAAATAAGTACAGAGACAAATGGCTCCTCCCCCTTCACACGTTCGAAGAAAAGACTAAGATTATCAGCAATTTTATCATCACTTTTAGGAATCAAAATGGACTCTTTCTTTGGTCTTCACCATGGAGCCTCTTGGCCGCTAGCAAGCAATCAGACGCCAGATACCCATTAAGCTCTCCAGGTCCAACTTCTTTAGTTGTAAAACAAAGGGGCTATGCTTGAACCTTCCCAAAGTCCCTCCAGTTCAACATCCAATAGTCTGTGGTTCTGCAAAAGGCCCGAGCACGATTTTATTCAAGCATCAAGAGCGAAGAGCCTGAACTATCCCAGCAGAGTGGGAAGAAGGCCCAGTTCCCAGGCATACATAACCTCTTCACAGCACCGCTAGTGCTTAGATCCCAAGATCCTATAAACACTGGGCATGGATTAAGGTTCCTCCTGGAACAGAGTAGGTGAGCAGGTAAGGAAAGACAGAGGTGGGAAGGGCTTGAAAACAGAGCCAGTCCAGCGACTGATGTACGCTGCCCTTGCGCACACAGTCAGTCTTTCCTGCCTTTTTATCAGCCCCAAAGAGGAGCGTTTCTATTACCTGAAGAAATGAGGGTAGCCCCTAAAACTTAATGGTTGGGCGGGGGGTGGGATGGGAGGGACGGTTTCCTTTTCCCTTTGCCCAGTGAATCTGTGGGACAATCCCTGGCAGGCCACAGAAAAGAGGCCTATCCAGAAAGTCAGGGAGATGAACCGACCCTCATCCCACTTGTACAGCCCAACCCACTATCTTCTTCTGGGCTCCTAAAAAAGCTGGCCCACCCCACAGAGATTATGAGAATGATAAGGACGAGGCCTCTACCATGTTCCGGGCACAATCACAACATGCTGCCTGACAGTGAAAGAACAGGCCCAACAGTCATGAGGTCGGGATTTGAACACAGATTCCTCTGGGCACTCTCCTGCCACCTGACACCACCTTTAGCAGGGTACTGTCCTCTCTGAACTTAAACACACACAACAATGGGACCTCTGTTGTGCTGCCACCTCATTCTTCTCGTGTGAATGTTCTTCCTGCCCAACAGCAGCTGTGCAGGAGCGGCGCTCAAACCTTCTCTGCGTCCTGTGGCGGCCAGTGCACAGCCAACCACAGACCAGGCCCTGTGACATACACTGAGGGGTGAACGGCCACTCTGAATCATGGAGCTTCCTGCCCAAAGACAGGGCCAACCATCCTGTGTCTGGTGCCCGCTGGTCAACCTGCAAACCAATAGCAGGAAGAGCAGGACTAGTCTATCTCCTGGTCTCCACACAATTTATGAAAAACTCACCTCTGAGTCTCCCAGGGGAAACAGAGTAGGTGGTGTTAATCCCACCTGCTACAAGCGATGATTCCAGACATTCTTTCTCTTGCTTCGCCAAGCTCCTCTCAGTTATTATGGCCCTTGTTTTAAGAGGTAAGGATTAATGGATAAGAGACCACAGATCTCGTCTGACCTCTGCACTGACCCCTGACCACTGACGTAGACTAAGTTAGGAGCAGAGCTGGGACGGAGGCCAGTGTAGCCAGGTCAGTCCCCTCTGCGAGGGATCATCACCGCTTCCCAGCAGCCTCCCCAAGGAGCCTGGGTTTCCTGGGGAAGAGTGACCAAAGGTGAGCCCAAGCCCAAGGTGGCTCCAGGAGGAAGGGCCCTGGGAGAGCTGCTCCTGCCCCCACCTTTTCTCAGGCCCCCCACAAACCATGCGCACAGGTCTCTTGAACACCCAGGCCCTGGCAGACACTGGATTCTCAAAACTGTAGCCACAATTCAGAGCTGAGAGAATTTTCTTGGCTTAATTGCACCTCAGGATCACATGGTGAACTGCTTGGATGCCTATTTTGTCCTACTGCCATAACCATCCGAGAGAGGGCAGCCTAAACCGGACCACCTAAGTTAGTCGGTAAGGACCAAAAATAGATAAAAATCCATGCCCGCGAGGCGAGCCAGGTCGGCGGTAGCTTAGTCCCTCCTTTGCTATTCTCCATCTCCCGCTACCGGCCGGCAGGAAGATTTGAGTCATTTTCCTTCGATTAGGACGTGGTCTGGCCGAGGTGGGGTGGGGTGGGGTGGGGGCCACAGCTGCTGGAAAGCAAAGTCCGGACGCCAGTGCCCCATCCGGGCCGCCCCAACAGCTGCCCATCTGCTCCCCTCTTTTTCTGTCCTCGCGTCGCGAGCTCCAGGAAGCCCCCCTGAGCCTGCCGCGTGGCTTTCCACGTTCCGGGCACCTTCTCCGGCTGCCACCTCGCGCGCTCTCCAGCCCACTGGACCGCAGCTGCTACCTCCTCTTCCCTCTCCCACAACCTCATCTTGACACCTCGGCCAGGTGTCGCCCCTATCCGCGTCCGGGTCCGTGTGCGGGTCCTCCGGAGCGTCTCCCCGGTCCAGCCCGAGGCTTCGGGGACTGCAACCGCGCCCCACCCCCACCGGGTGACCCGAGCCCGGAGGCGCGCTGCCGCATCCCTGGCGCTCGGCGCGGCCCGGCCCGCGCGCCCTCCGCCCCTCACCTGAAGCTGGGGCGGACGCCACCGGGCCCGCGCAAACTCACTAGCCAGGTACTCGGGCGGCCTGTGCTGGCGGCGACAGCGGCTCCGTCCGGGCGTCCGCGCAACCAGCCCTCGCTCCCTTGGTGCTCCGCTCCCCGGCTTCCCCGCTCCCCGGCCTGCGTCCGTCCTCGCCACGCCGCGCATGCCCGGCTATATACCCTGCGCGTCAGCCTCGCCCCGCCCCCGCCCGCTGCCGCCCCACCCTGCGCTCCCCCGGGCCTGCCACGTGGGGCCGTGGCGGGCGGGGGCGCGGCGAGCGGGAGCCGCCCGCCGGCCGCCCGCGGGGCTCGGGCCCGCGCCGGGCCCGCAGGGGCGAACCAGCGCCTTGCTGGTTTCGAGGCCTCAGGCTGACACCCTAACTCGGCGAGATCCCAGCTGCTGTCTGAGCGCGATCTGGGTCGTCTCCTAACCGTGCGGCGAACTGCCTTCTTCATTCACGGAGGCCGCACGGGCTTTTTCTTCCTAGGGAAGGAAACCTCCCCGTAGGACTTCCTGGCCACCCCCACGGCCCTTACGTGGGAAGCTCTCACGACCTGCCCTCCACCTCCTAGGAGTAAGGCTGCTGCTCACCTGACATGCCTGTGTCTATTTTAACACATCTGATATAAAAACTTCTCTTCCCTCCCCAACACAACTCTGAAATACACCCTAGAAGGAAACGCACCCAGACGCTGTTTCTTCTCTAATTTCCCACCCGCCAAAAGAACCAAAATTTCCTGTTCACGTGCCAAATAAACCATATTAAACTCACTTTTCGAATTCGATGTCACCACCCCCCCGAAATGATCAGGCTCTTGAAGGAGATAGATTTCTTAACGCGAAGCTGGGAGAAATGTTCATTTTTGTGTGGGAACTGTCTTAGGAATCTCTTCGACGTGGGACAGTCCTATTGAGATGGTTATCAGTCCTGGGAAATGCTAATTTCTTGAGAAAATAAGCCGTCCATTAAACTCTCATTGTTCTGTTCTGCTGGACATCAGTATTATTTCCTCTACAGCTAAGCCAGCTGCCAACCGGCTCTAGGGGACGGAAAAGAAGGGCCTCTGGGCAGAACTGTAGCTAGTTCGTACCTGTGGCCGTGTTCTAGCTGAATGACTGGTGCTCGGCTGGGCCTGGGGCTGCATTTGCGAGGGAAGGGGTACCACATCGCACTCTGCAGGTCCCAGGAAGAAACCGCCCGCGACGGCTGGACTCATGGAGCAGGTGACAGGAAGAGCCCAGGGCTGGATGGCAACTAGCCCTCCAGGGCTGGGTAGGGAGGAAAAAAGAACGCACTGAAGCAAAGCCAGTACAGCGGGTTGTTTCTGCCGCTCCGGAGGAGACTAGCTAGACCCTGGGTTTTTCTAAAAGTCCATTATTCTCACCCTGCAATTACAGCGCTCCAGTTGGGTACGGGATGGGGTGATGTCATTCTCATTTTCCAAATGATTTCAAAATAATATTATCTCTTGCAAAATTTCCCTCAGAGCCCTGTCATCTTTGTAATAACCGTTTATATTTGTGTTTCTTGGTTAAACGTGGAGTATTTTTCAGACATTATGTCATCCGCTGGGGATTCCTAATCCCATCTCCAATGGTGCTGTCCGAATTGGTCCAGTCTCTACCACTCCTTCCTGTGCTTGAAGTTCCGGGAAAAGGAATGAGAAACTCACCAGAGATTAAGCAAAACAAGCACACTTCTAACACCCAGAGAGCTCTGAAAAGCATGAAGGCCATAAATACACACTACAAAGGGTATGGATCTCTTCTGAAAACTGAGGTCCCAAAGTAGCCCCATGGCCTTCCCAGGTCAGGAGTCAATGCTACACGCAGGGCAGTAAGGTGCCTGCCTGTCAGAGAGATGGCAGAAGGGGCCAGACAAAACACCCCTCACAGGGCCTATCACAGCATTCTCGTTTGTTTGCAACCAGAGGAAAGGCACAGCTGCCAAAGTCCACCAGAGCTGATAAGCTATCAGTAATCCATTAGGGGAGTATAATTAATTATTAACACAGCTTGAAATCAAAAGGTTTGGACTCTCCATATCCACCCCCGCACAACATTCTGTGCGTTTACCCTAGACCACCCTTGTCGCTGAGGGGTTAATACTTATTTTTTCACACCTACAGCCAAGATTGGGGTCCCAATTCTACCTTTTTCTATACCCAATATGCCTCTTTTTCCTCTTATTACCCCATTTCCACTTGTCAAAATTCTA
The DNA here is from genome assembly GCA_004026545.1 of Mormoops blainvillei. NCBI lineage: Eukaryota > Metazoa > Chordata > Mammalia > Chiroptera > Mormoopidae > Mormoops > Mormoops blainvillei. Next base: position 17,350 of record PVJD01010969.1, read on the forward strand.
ACTCTTCAACACCACCTCCCTTCAGAAAATTTCTTGGTTTTTCCAAAGCATTATTTGATCTGCCCTTTCAAGTTTTTTACTGTAACCCACATTTTAAAATATTTTGCACTGTAACTCCAGTACAAATAACAAGCAAAAATTTTACAAACTTTCCTTAGGGTATGCAATGTACTGGTATTTTATATTCTATTTCAATTTTTAAAAAACTGGTAACCCACTAAATTGACTTCATGATCCATTACTGGGTCATGATCCATGGAATTAAAACATTTTATATGGTTTATGCATTTTCCCCTTAAAATTATTTCACTTCTAGCCCTAACCTTCTTATTACACCTTAATCTCTCTCAATTATCAAACATTTCTAAGTATACCTGCATCCCCTAACATAACACCTTGCACATAACAGATTTTCAATCAATATTTGTTGCTTGAATGAATGGGCTAGCTCACTAAGTTTGATGTTGGGCAGTATTTAAGAGAACTAAACACAAAAATCTGACATTTTCAGGACTGCCACTTCCATCTGGCAAGATGCCACGGCTACCTGACAAAGGACATGCGGACAGGTTTCCTGTAGCTCAGGGGAGTGGATGATCCTTGGGCAAGAAACCAGAGAAATGAGTCCTCCAGCCCTGAGTGTGTAGAGGGTGGGACCGGGGACCAAGAGCATTAAAGCACCTCTGCAGTGAGTACCAGCAAGGCAGGCAACCTGCCCCGCAGGGTGGGGCAGATCCTCTCCGCAGCTTGAGAGGGACTGAGAGAGAAACCAATAACCCAGCCAGGTTTCTGTGATACGCTGAAGGAGAAAAACGCGTTTTCTGTGTTCTGGCACAACTTAACTAATTTAAGATGGTAAGAGGGGATGCGAAGGTTGTAGTTTACCCGAAATCATGTCGGAGGGCGGGCAGCCCACTCTCTTGACAGCCTAAAGAGAACACCTGTAGAGGCCTGTCATCTCCATTATCATCAATGGTTTCGGCAGATGAAAAAGACAGTTGGCAAGAGTAAGGCTTGGTTCAGTAGCAAGTTCTCTCTTGGAATTTGTTCATTTCATCTAAGATACCTAAATTGTTATTTAATTGTTCATATAATTCCCATATAATACTTCTTATTTCTATAAGATCAGTAGTCTCCTACTGTCTCATTCCTGATTTTAGTAATTTGAGTTTCTTTTTTTTCCTTGGCAAATTTAGCTACAGGTTTGCCCATTTTGTCACTCTTTCCAAAGAATCAACTTTTGATGTTGTTGATTTTCTCTATATCATTAATTTCTGCTCTGATCTTTATTTTAAAATACCATTACTTTCTTCCTTGCCTTTGAATGAATGTGTCAATGGTAACAGAATTCCAACTTGACATTGCAGTAAGTTCTTATTCTTTTTATCTTGAGCAACTGTTGTTGTTGATGACAGTCTGCCATTGAAAATTTTTCTTTGTAAGCAATCTTTCCCACATGTGCTTGTTCTTTTTTGGGTTTTTTTTAAAGGTTTAAAAACGAATTTTTTATTTACTTATTTCTAGACAGATGGGCAGGGAGAAAGAGGGAGAGAAACATCAATGTGTGGTTGCCTCTCACATACCCCCACCAGACACCTGGCCCACAACCCCGGCATGTGCCCTGACTGGGAATCGAACCAGCGATCCTTTGGTTCTCAGGCTGGCGCTCACTCCACTGAGCCACACCAGCCAGGGCACATGTGCTTGTTTTTAAGATTCTCTGTCTTTGGTGTTCTAGAGTTTCACTCCAGCAGACCTAGGAGTGAATGTGCTTTCCTTTATCTTCAGTGAGTTTCTTCAGGTAGAAGATTCATATTTGTCTCTGTCTTTCATACTGTGTGGCTCACTCTTCCCTGTTTTTAACTTGCAGAACTCCTACTAGACCAATGTTGGATCTTCTTATTCCCTCCTCTCTGTACTCTTCCATTTTTCCCGATTTGTACCTCTCTGTGCTGCAATCCAGTTGACTTAGCATTTCTTTCTATAGGGCTCAGGGTGCTCACCAGTCTGGGCTAGTCTCCTTGGCAATTTTACAGCTCATGGTCCTTCCACATGCTAGTAATGTAAGTTCAGACCACATGCACCTGCATGTGGCCCAGGCTTGAGGATTTTTCGTGAATGCCCGTTTACTTTTGAGTTTCCTTGCTGCTGCCCTGGGATGGTTGGCAGGGACTCTCTACTCCCCTTCTAGGTTCCAGCTCTCTTCATCCAGATTCACTCCAGCAATCGCGTACCTTATAGGGACTGAGGCTGCATCTTCAATCCTTGCCTGGACTGAAAAACCGCAGGGCTACATTTTATCCATAGCCATGGGAGCTGGGTTGTCATCATCCATTTCCATCTGGTTGCCGGCTTTTATACCTCAATATTTTCCTTTCTGCCTCCTTTCTTCCTTCCCTTCCTTCCCTTGTTCCATTTCCCCCCATTCAGCTACTTAAAAAATACTTTTTATTTTCTATTCTGGCCAACATTTGTCAGTCCGGTCAGCTCCGTATGACATATTGCCAGAAGTATCCCAAGTTTACTCACTTAAAAATATTTTTTTTTGTTGTTAAAAAAGTTTTTTATTGATTATACTATTACAGTTGTCCTGATTTGCCCCCCTTTTCCTCCCTCCACCCAGCACCCCCCACTCCCTCAGGCAATTCCCACCCCCTTGTTCATGCCCATGGGTCATGAGTATAAGTACTTTGGCTACTCCATTTCCTATATACTGTACTTTACATCCCTGTGGCTATTCTGTAAATACCTATTTGTACTTTTTTTCCCTAATTTTTTAAAATGAAGATTTTACTTTTTATTTTTAGAGGGGAAGGGGAGGAGAAAGAAAGGGAGGGAAACATCAATGTGTGGTTGCCTCTCGTGCACCCCCGACCGGGAACCTGGCCCACAGCCCAGGCAGGTGCCCTAGACTGGGGAAGCGAACCGGTGAACCCTTGGTTTGCAGGCTGTCGCTCAATCCACTGAGCTACACCAGCCAGGGCCTATTTGTACTTCTTAATCCCCTCACATCTTCACCCATTCCCCCCACAACCCTTTCCAACTGGCAATTATCAAAATGCTCTCTGTATCCATGATTCTGTCTCTGTTCTTCTTTGCTTAGTTTGTTTTTTAGGTTCAATGGTTGATAGATTTGTATTTATTGCTATTTTACTGTTTGTAGTTTTGATCTTTTTCTTAAACAAGTCCCTTTAACATTTCATATAATAATGGTTTGGTGATGATGAACTCCTTTAATGTTTTCTTGGCTGGGAAAACCTTTATCTGCCCTTCAATTCTAAATGATAGCTTTCCTGGGTAGAGCAATCTTGGCTGTGGGTCCCTGGTTTTCATGACTTTGGATATTTCTTGCCAGTTCTGTCTTGCCTGCAAAATTTCTTTTGAGAAATCAGCTGAGAGTCTCATGGGAACTCCCTTGTAGGTAACTAACTTCTTTTCTCTTGCTGCATTTAAGATTCTCTCTCTAACTTTTGGCATTTTAATTCTGATGTGTCTTGGTGTGGGCCTCTTTGCATCCACCTTGTATGTGATTCTTTGTGCTTCCTGGACTCACACGTCTATTTCCTCCACCAAATTAAGGAAGTTTTCTTTCAGCATTTTTTCAAATAGGTTTCCAATTTCTTGCTCTTTCTCTTCTCCTTCTGGCATTCCTATGATGCAAATCTTGGACCTCTTGAAGTTGTCCCAGAGGCTGCTTATACTATCCTTTTTTTCTTTTTTTTTATTCTTTTTTCTTCTTGTTCTGCTTGGTTGTTTTTTGCTTCCTTATGTTCCACATCGTTGACTTCATTCTCAGCTTCATCCATTCTACTGTTGTTTCCTTGTAAATTGTTCTTTAGTTCAATTAGTGTATCCTTTGTTTCTGACTGGGTCTTTTTTATGCTGTTGAGGTCCTCACTAAGTTCCTTGAGCATCCCTATAACCAGTGTTTTGACTCTGCATCTGACAGATTGCTTATCTCCATTTTGTTTAGTTCTCTTTCTGGAGTTTTGATCTGTCCTTTCATTTGGGCCATGTTTCTTTGTCTCCTCATTTTGGAAACCTCCCTGTGTTTGTTTCTATATATTAGGTAGAGCTGCTCTGACTCCATACCCTGGCAGTGTGACCTAAGGTAGTAAGTGTCCTGTAGGGTCCAGTAGCACAGCTCCCCTCTCACCCAAGCTGGGTACTTGAGGTGCACCCTTTATGCGGGCTGAGTACACCTTCCTCTTGTAGCTGAGCCTCGGTTGCCGTTGGCAGATCAATGGGAGAGATTTACCAAGGCCAGTCAGCTGCAAGGACTAGCTGTGACCACTCACCACCAAACTCCGCCCTCGGTTGAGGATCAGCTGTGCAGGGGCAGGGTGGTGGTGCTCTGACGTGATCTGTAGCTGTCCACTGAGTGTGCTGGCCCTGGGGTTCCCCGACTGGTGCAGGCCAAGGTCAACTCCCACCGATGTTTTGCTTGGGGCCACCCTGCCTGAGCTGTAAAGCAATATGAGATGGCTGCTCCTTGTGCTGGGCTTGGAGATTCCCAGAAGCCAAGGTGTGAATCTAGGCTGGCTGCTGCTGGTGCTGGGCCTGGGGCTCACTGAGGTCAGCACAAAAGGATTTAGGAAGTTGTGCTTCCATGAGCCAAGACCAGCCACTCACAGGGAAAAGCAGCTTGGGTGGGCCCATAAAGTACGGGGGCGCAGTCCCGGGATCTCCAAGGCAGGTTAGCCGGGTTGATGGAGTCTCAGATATGGCATCAGCTTGCTGCGTCTGTGGGGGGAGGGTTTAGAAAAGGGCAATAACTTCTGTTTGCTTTGATGCCCAATACTCCAGTTTCTCCCTGTATATCACTGGTGCCTTTCAAGCAGCTATCCCAATGCTGGAGCTCACAGGGAGTTTGAATGAATCCATGTGTGGCCTCTTTAAGAGGACCTGCTTGGGGCTTCAGCAGTTTCTTCCACCAACTCAATCCCTCCTGGTGTTTGCAGCTGGAAGTTGTGGGGACTTATCTTCCTGGCACTGGAATCCTGGGCTGGGGGGCCTGGTGTGGGACTGGGACTTCTCACTCCTGAGATATCCCTCCCAAATTTTTATCCACCACGCATGGGTAAGGGACCAGTGCTTGTTCCACATCTGCGCCCCTCCTGCTAGTCTGGGTAGATTTGGTTTCTTTAATTCCCTAGTTGTCAGCCTTCCTTTTAACTTGATTTCTGAGGGTTCGGAGTGATGATTGTTCTATATTTTAGTTGTAATTTTGATGTGGTTGTGCAAAGAGGTGAGCCATGTCTGCCTATGCCATTATCTTAACCAGAAGTCTATATATTTTATTTTTTAAAGCAGTTTTAGGTTCATAGAAAAGCTAGATAGAAAATAGATTTCCCATAAAAAGCCAGCATCCCTGACTATAAACCACCCCCACCAGAGCAGTACCTTTGTTACAACTGATGAACCTCCACTGACATAGCCTAAGCACCCAACATCCACAGTTTCTATAAGGGTTCATGCTTCGTGTTTCACGTTTTATGGGTTTGGACAAATGTATGACAGGTGTCCACCACTGTATCATACAGGATAGTTTCCTTGCTCTAAAAATCCTCTGTGCTCTACCTACTCATCTGTCCCTCTTCCCTAGTCCCTCATCTTTTTATCATCTCCACAGTTTTTGCCTTCCCAGAATGTCACATACTTGGAATCATACAGTGTGTAGCCTTTTCAGATTGGCTTCTTTCATTTAGAAATACGCGATTAAGTTTCCTCCAGGTATTTTCGTGGCTTGATGGTTCATTTCTTTTTAGCACTGAGTATTTCATTATCTGGATGTACCCTAGTTTATTTTTCCATTCACCTACCGAAGGGCGTCTTGGTTGCTTCCAAGTTTTGGCAATTATAAATAAAGCTGCTATGAACATCTGAATGCAGGTTTTTGTATGGATGTAAGTTTTCAACTTATTTGAATAAAATTCGAAGGAGGGTGGTTGTTGGATATGGCCAGACTATGCTTAGTTGTAAGAAACTGTCAAACTGTTTTTCAAAGTGGCTGCACCGTTTTGCACTCCAACAGCAATGAATGGGAGTTCCTGTCGCTCCACATCCTCACCAGCATTTGATGTTGTCTGTGTTTTGGATTTTGGCCATTCTGTGCATCGTAGTATCTACTTTCAACTTGTAATTCTCTAATGACATACGATGTTGAGCATCTTTTCATGTTTATTTCCCAACTATACATCTTCTTTGGCGTGAGATACATAGTTGGCAGTAAGATCTATCTGTTCAAGTCTTTTGCCCAGTTCTTAACCAGGTTGTTTTCTTGAGTTTTAAGAGTTCTTTGTATATTTTGGATAGAATCCTTTATCAGATACATCTTTTGCAAATATTTTCACCCAGTCTTTGGCTTGTCTTTTCAGTCTCTCGATCTTCCTTATTTTTTTTGAAGAAATAAAATAAGTCCAGACAGGAAAAGTCACTAAGAAACTCAGCTACAGAGCCACAAAGAGAGAGTAGGGTCTTCTCCAATAATCCCAAATCACTGAGAAATTTCAGACACAAATGTTAACGTTTTCAATATAAACAGCTAGTCATTTGGAAAATGCCTTCCTTTTTCAGACCGTTCGGCAAAATGCTGCCCAAGTAAAAAGGGCCCTGTAGCACGGTACAGAAATTAGGTCCTTTCTGGCATGAGTTCAAAAGCACTGCATTGTTTGAGAACGGAAGAAAGGGATGTAGTAATGCAGCAGGCATGCGGGGTGCCTCGGGGAGGTATTTTTAAGGGTTATAGGCACACCATGAAGCACGTGCCAAAAAAAGGGTAAGCATTAAAAAAGGGCGGGGAGCTGGCTCTCACACGGGCTAAAGAAATTGAGGGGAAAAGAGGCTCAAAAACATGACAAAACCCGCACATAGAAATACGTGCTTCGTTTGTTCCGTAAGTAAAACTTACTGTCTTTTCCAAAAATCTTACCATCCAGATCACAGCGAAATGACCTGGCCGCTAATATTAGAGCTCCACCTTGTATGCCAAGTAATAGATTAATAATTCTAGCAACTGTTGTGGCTCTCTGAAGGAAAAAAACAATATCAATAAATATATCGACGACATTATTTCACATAGAACTATGTACTTACACAAATTTGTTTTTATTTCCCAGCTGGTGACCCAACCATTTTGCATTAGACTAAAAAACAGCCCTGACTGGTGTGGTTCAGTGGGTTGAGCATTGTCCTGCTAGCCAAAAGGTCACCCCCAGTCAGGGCACTTGCCTGGGTTGCAGGCCAGGTCCCTGGCTGGGGGCAGGCAACAGGCAACCAATGTTTCTCTCCTTCTCTTTCTCCCTCCCTTTCCCTCTAAAAGTAGAGAAATGAAATCTTAAAAAAAAAAAAAAAAAAAGACTGAAAAACAAAGCAAGAAAACCAGGAATAAAAAGTGAAAATTTTTTTGTATTATACTGAAGCTTTTTATTACATAAGAGAAAATGAGTATTAAGAAATCCAACTTCCAAAGAGAAACTCAAAATGCTTCCAAAGAGAGTCAGAAAACTGACAGAGACCAGTGCTCCAACTCGTCTGATCCAATGGCTCTAAAACCCCAGGCCTTCACGAGGCCTCACGTGCCGCCCCCCACAGGAGAGCAGGGTGCGCCTGGGGACCGGCGACACCCGGAGCTCCCCGGCTGCTGCCGAGCTTTGCGGCAGGCTGACAGCGTGTCTGGTTTTCTTCTGTGGATTTTTAAGCTGAAGTTTCTCTTCTCACACACCGTCATATAAAATGGGAATTTCTGACTTATCCCCTCCTGCCATCACACCAAAAATTACGTAAATAAAAATATGAAAAGGTGCAATAAAACTGGCTTTTAAAACCCAGTTAAAGGGCAGTAAGACTGAAGTAACCCTGAAGGGACTGAGAGATTATTTTAAAACAGGGAAAATAAACACAAAAAAACAGCGCTTCCTCCAAACACTGAAACCCACAGGCACACTGACAACTTTCTAAACTGAAATCTCTCGACTTTGGCAGAAGTGTCATGCTTTCCAAAGCCAACTTCAGCAAATCGAAACCTGGATTCAGAAAAATTCCTAACAAAATGAGCCAACATCCAGGAAAAGGTTACTGAGTTAGGAAAATGAATGATACACTTTACAAACATATAGCAACAGAAAAGATGGCCACATAACTGGGAGAAGGTACAAGAAAAGCTCATACCCCATCATAAACCTTCCTTGCAGTTGAATTTCACCTGTTCTGATTCTTAATCTAAAAACTGAAATTTATGGACCTGGCCAGGTAGCTCACTTGGTTGGCGCATTATCCCAATGCACCAAGGTTGAGGGTTCAATCCCCCATCAGGGCACATACAGGATCAACCAATGAATGCATAAATAAGTGAAACAAATCAATGTTTCTCTAAAATAAAAAAAATTAGAAACTGAAACAATAAAAATCAGTTACAATGAGTGTGGGGGGCAGAGGAAGAAATCACCATGGTGTACTATAAAGTAACAGAAAGATACAGAAAAACTCTATCTAGCCTCTCACAGGGGAGACTTGAACCCGCCTTTCAAGTCCCGCTCAGGTTACAGGTGCCACGCACTCAGTCCCCAGGGATCAGGCCAGCAAAGGCCTGATTATACCGACGGCTGGTTTCCCTCCGTGTCTTTCACACTTGCCAGCGACAGCAGTATCTTGAAAAACTTTGCCTCACAGGCCTTTTTATTACTCTCCCCAGTTGCCCAAATAAAGGAACGCTTTACTTTAAGAAACTTGGCGCTGACTCCACCGTCACTCTGGCACCAGAAATGGGACCCGCTTAGTAAGCAGAGCCAGGCGTAACTGCCGCTTACGCAGGTTTCCACAGCTCCTGCTGGCCGGGCAGGCTCTCCAAGGTTTCCCATGTTCACCCACTCTGTCTGCGCGGTAGCACTATCACCCCCATTTATTCCGCAAAGGCAGCCAGGCGATTTCTGGCTGACACTTAGAATGGAACTTGCTTCTTGGTGATAGCAGGTTTAAAATAGAAAAAAATAGGCAAAATGGTATCTTATCCTACTTAGGATGATGAAAAGGAAAAACATCAACACAAAAACCCCTTGATCCAGCATGAGTCACAGCTGAGTTCAGAAGTCTAATTCCTCTAATCAGCTCAAATCCTGGTTGCCCAGTCACAGGAAGAACAGGTTCTCGCACAGCTGGATGGCTGGTTCGTGATGCAAGATCTGTCCTGACAGGAAAGCTAGTTTGTGGGCATACTTGCAAGGAGCTGGAACTCTGATGGTGCCAGGCCAATTCCAGTACATGTGGCACAGTTTGAAAGTCAACCTGCAGGCCAAGAAGAAAATATGATCCTTATTACTTCCCACCGTCATTCTGGGACATGGTCATGTACTTACAGGTGTGAACTTTCCAGCAAACTGGAGCACCAAGGAATACATGATGCGCCTTTTTTAAAATTTATTTTTTCACATAACACAATTTTGGGAATCACTATTTTTAAGTGGAATTGTTTCTACTTCTACCATTTGTGAGTCTGCGTAAATTCCCTCACTTTAGGTGCCCTCTGTTTTCAAATCAAAACAAAGAGAAAAAATTTGTTTGCCTCAAGAAGACGCTACAGAAGGGTAAGTACCCCAGTAAGTTATTTATATAGTCTGAGCGTAAGGGCTTTGGATATTAAATTAGGCTGTATTTCATAATCATCAAGAGCAATTTAAAAAAATTTAAATGCCTCAGAATGCTCAGGGGTGAACCCTGGGCATTAGTATATTTTTTTAAGCTCTTCAAGTAAGTTTAATGTACTACAGGATTACCAATTACTCCTAAAAAAGACACCATTATTACGAAAGACGTGAAGAAAGCTGAGGGGTAAATATTCCTGGTGATAGGCACACCTCTACCTTAGCGAGCTGGTCAGGGTGAGAAAGGGGGAGTTCCTGGCAGCTCACCTCTGCATGTGATCAGGGCTCAGGTTCGCGGTGTTGAGCACACACACGTAATGCGTAGGGATGCCGCAACCCTGTCGTACGTGGTGGGCAAGGAGGTAGAAGTCCACCCTGGAAAAAGGACAAAGCAATGATATGGTCGGGTTTGGCCACACAGAGGTGGAAAAGATCTTTGATATCATTGTAGCTCCTTCACCTAAGGCTCAGAGAGGTCAAGTAACTAGCGCAAGGATACACAGGGACCAAACCATAGTTAGAACTCAGGTCAACTGACTCAACAGGCTATTCAAAAATCATGGTAAAAACTACCATATCTGTGTGCACAACGTTAAGCATGGATCGAAGAATGTATGTTCAATATTTTATACCTAAGGGGTTAAAAACTTTCTGGTTGATTCGTTTTTTTCTAATAGCTTTTAAAGCTTTATTTTTAAAAAACATTCATTCATTGAGAGGGGGGCAGAGAGGGAGAGAAACATCAATGCGAGAGAGAAATATTGATCAGTTGCCTCCCACACACACCTGGACTTGGGACCAAACCTGCAACCCAGGCATGTGCCCTGACTGGGAATCAAACTGGCGACCGTTTGCTTTGTGGGACAGTGCCCAACCAACTGAGCCATGCTGGTCAGGGTTAAAGTCTTATTTTTTTTAAAGATGGAAATATCTTTTCTTTCAATTACAGCTTACATTCAGTACTATTTTGTATTAGTTTCAGATGCACAGCATAGTGGTTACACAATCATATACTTTACAAAGTGTCCCGCACTGGAAATACTATCTCCAGTGCCCACCTGGACCCATACACAGTTATAACAATATTATTGACTGTATTTCCTATGCTTTACATCCCCATTAAAGCTTTATTTTTTAACAATAAAATCTCTTGAGGATTCCATTCCACACCTCTGCAGGCAACCTTCCCATTGCAATACTCAGGGAATGAGTAATTCCCGCAACCTATTCCTGCTAGAACGTCACTCGTTGGCTACTTACCAGTCGCAGCTGGTGACTGTGTGATCCACCACAGTCCCAGGGGAGGGGGTTGCGAAGTGCTCGGAGGCAGCCAGGTATAGATTGGTGCTGATTTTCTTCTGAACGACAAATACCACCATCTTGGGCTGATAATTCTCAAAAGCTTCAAAACACTTCTGTAGCTGAGGAATCTCATAGTTGGCAACAGTCTTTAGCTGGCCGTCAGACACCCCGTCGCGGTACACCACAATCTTCTCTGGGAGACAGTGGTTCACCTGAAACGACACCTCCTGAGGTGAGAGTGGAGCCCTGAGGCTACTGCCCACGGGCAGGGCGCGGCTTGCTCAGCGCAGCCTGGAGATGCGGCAGGAGCGGTCGGGCGCAGGGAAGAGCCCTTGTCCGCCCTACACTTCCTCAGGGCAGTAAAACAGGTCTGGTACAGCGAAGGCATCAATAAAATATGAAAATAAAATAAGCAAGTTGTTAGTCACACACAGGTGGCTCACCCTCAAACAGTGCGAATGTAGTTAGAAGGAAGGTAGGAAAGTTATGGGCTGAATCAACCGCCTTCTCCTTGGGTTTGACACCAATTACTGGCTAGGCCAAGAGCAAGGTGAGCTCTCAGGGAGCTTCTAACACAGACCACACTTCCCACAGGCCCGCCACCCTCACATCTTTAGGTGTTAGCAACATCCGAAGTTGCTAACAAGTCCTTTGCTAAATATCATCTTATAATCAGGTATAATGTGAAACATTTTTACTCTACCTAAGTAATTAGGAAAATTACTGTCATGGTAAATTGTCCACGGATTCAAATAAAATTAAATGTTCTCATCGTGTTTGGCTTCAGTAGTTCAAGAGAATAGGCTGTTCCATTTTAAACTAGGAGTTCTCTGAAAAGTGCTTTAGTTTAATTCACAGTAAGTGACAGTTTGATTATGAGTGTGTTCCTCTAAGTTTTTGTTCACAATTCCCCTCAAAAACCCAAATTATCACTGAATTAAATATGCACATACTATACATTCTTCATAGGTTACTCCACATGAACATTTAAGTTTCAATTCAAAGAACCCTTTTAAAAAATAAACAGCCAGAACTGTTTTGGAGCTTAAGTTCAGATTTCAAATAATTTATGAATGTTCCTTTATTCTGAGCCACTCAAGTACTACATTTACAAACATGTAATTCATCTTCACATTCCAAGATTGGAATTACTACTGCCCCAGTTTGCAGCACGCTTTTTGTTTGTGTGTTTCGGGCCATCTAGTGTGTATTCCACCCTTTTGGGGAGGGGGTCTAGTTTCCTCCTGCCTCCAGTATGACAGCCTAGTGGGACTGGTAATCAGGGCGCCTCCCCTGGCCAAACCCAGGCTTTCTTAGCCACAGCCCTGCCGACAGGCAGAGCTGGTCGACTCTTTGTTATGGGGCCTGACACTACAGGGTATTCAGCAACAGCATTCCTGGCCTCTACCCACCAGATGCCAGCGCAGTCTCCCCCAGTTATAACCCAAAACATCTCTAGACAGTTCCCACTGGGAGGACAAAACTGCCCCCAGCTTGGCAACACTGCACTAACCAAGGACACAGATGTGGCGCACAAGCCAACAGACTGCTTCTCCCTCGCCCTGAATCTTGAGCAGAGAATAAAAAACTCTTCGAGTCTGGTCCCTCGGTGGCAGTGCCTCTTCAGGTCTCTGCTTCTGGAACCCCGGGGCAAGCCTGGCTCCTGTCCATTTCCCAGCTGGATGCTCAGCCTTCTCACCAGTCCTCTGCGACTCTCCGTGACCTTCCCAATGAACTCCCACTATGTGAAAGCACATTTCTGTGACTTCCCAGAAACCCCGAACCGATGCACTGTGTTAACAGGTGGGTATCACAGGCCCTTAGATCTGGAAGAAGCCCTCACGTCACAGATGAAGAGACAGACAGGAAGCCCACAGGCCCGGGGCCAGGAGGCCTGGACTGAGTCTGACTCTGCTGCTTTTCAGCTATGATCTTGAAGACTCAGTTTCTTCAGCCGAAAAATGGAGATAAATGACTACCTTACCTTCTTCTTGGAGTCGTTAAGAGGGATAAAGTAAAAAAATAAAATAAATATACACGGGGTGGAGCAAAAGTAGATTTACAGTTGTTCATATGGAAAATAATACAATAATAAATAAATAATAAAACAAGAATAAACTGTGTCTTCGTGTACTCATACTGAAACCTACTTTTGCTCCTCTCTGTATGTATGTACGTATATTAAAAGCTGTACACAAAGTTGAGAATGAGCTAGATCAAGGAATACAGATATTCCTAAGCACAGAAGAGTGACAAAACAAGATCAACAGAGTGAAAAAACAGAATCAAATTCATGTCAAGTATTCACTGGTACCACCTCTTTAAAATCTGCTAACCAACCACTGAGTGTGAGACACTATACTTTGCCCTATGTAAGCTTCCAGTAGAAGCGAAAGACATGATTCCTGTTATCAAAGAGCTTAAAAACTATTAATAGTCAACAATGGTAAGTTTTCTAGGCCATGTGGTCCATTCTCCTCGCTTCATAAATGATAAAATTATGTTCTAAGGAGGGGTCAGGATACACGACAAACCACAGCATGGACACACAGATGTCAAATGTACTCTATATTATTAAGCCAGCACACAAAACAATAACTTAACGAGCACCGCGAAGGCAGGGCTATGCCTGTGTGGCTTGGCATCCTTGACACCGACGGCAAGGGCCAAGCAGGAAGCACGTATCGTTGGACATCTGCGATGTCCTCTTGTGGGTGGCTCCGTTCATTCATGGAAGACACACTTAATGCCCACTCATTATGAGCTACTGTCCTAGTCTCATAAAAGTAGAAAAGTACTTCAGTACCATCCAAATATTCACAGAACTCAAATTCGAACCAAGAGACAGGCACATAAAGCAAATGCTCTCAATACGTTGTAAGTAACATAATTAAGGTGTAAGTATGAGAACAGAGAACTATAAGACATTTGTTCTCTGGACGGAGAAGTAAACATTACACCTCAGGGAAAGGCGCGATGAAAGAATGAGCAGACAATTCAGTCAGCAAAGAAGGGTAAAAGGACCCAGGCGGGGCATGAGCAAAGGCCTGGACTGTGGTGGGACGAGGGTCAAGTAAATGACTGAAGACCAACCTATAGAACCAGTCCCGTATTTAGAAGACAACTCCGGCAATGATCTACGAAACAGATGAAGATGCTTAAGAGCGAGTATTAGGAGATCACTTCCAGGTCAGGATATCAAAAGATACAGAAAGCCTCCATTCCCATGGTAACACCGGAAAAGTCAAAATAATATAAAAATCACACATTTGCGACTGTCAAAGGCCAGCAGGCACATAAACCTTGATAACCTCATGTTCAGAGAGAGGAGCCCTCACAGGTGAGTAATGAACTTCTGAAGCTTTCAAGGGACAAACGCCAGGAACGAGTGTGGGGAGCAGGAAGAGGAGGCCTGAGGTCTGGGAAAGTTCACCAAGTCAACAAGAGGCCAGCCAGACAGGACTCTGGGGACATGGCTGAGCAGCCAGCACCAGCAGTCTGTCTCCCCACCTAGATCACCACCACACTGGCAGAGCCTGTCTGGTGTGAACTATTCTGGAACTCTGGAGTCTGTCAAAGGCTTGTGACTTCCAAGGGACAATGCAGAAGCTCAACTGCGGTCAGTGTCGGCAATGATCACAACGGCAGCCCCCAACCCCAACCCTCGCCACCGTCCAGGACCCTGTCTTACAAACACAGGGACCGGTGCCCTGACTGCTAACTGCCACCTCTGACCGCAGAAGGGCAGGCGGAGAGCATGCGCGCTGCTGTTGCTGCACGCCCCCCCCATCCCCCCCCCAAACCCCCCTGCAGAGGCTTCCCAGGAATTTCACAAGTGGAGGTCATTCCTCCCCGCCCTCATTCCTTTTGTCCTTGTCCTCTTTCCGGAGTCAAGACACTAAAGACTAGGATGTTAAGAAACCACTGCATCCATGGGAGGTAATTAGAGAATGACCACATATACCCAGGGAAAGGCTCAGAGAGGACTTGAGAAGACCTCGCTGAGCCCCAGCACCGCCACATGCTACAACAATTTGAAAACAAAACAGAACAAAACAGCAAACCCTGGGGAAGGAGAATCTGATTTCCAGAGTCATCACATTAAATGTTCAGTTTTCAACAAAAAGTCACAAGGCATTAAAAAAACAGGAAAGTATAGCCCATTCAAAAGAGAAATTAAATCAACAGAAATTGTTATTGAAAAAGATCTGATGGCAGGTACACTAGCCAAAGACTTTAAAACCACCACCTTACAGATGCTCAAAGAACTAACAGATA
>PVJD01010969.1:32667-49688 GCA_004026545.1 Mormoops blainvillei
ATCACCCATACAAGGGATACCCAACGAGATTACCAGCAGGTCGCTCATCAGAAGCTGCGGAGGCCAGAACACAGCTGACACACTCGACGCGCCAAAGGGAAAAACTCACCCGAGGCCTGGATCTAGCAACACATTCCTACAAAAGCGAGGAAGAAATTAAGACATTCCCTTAATGTCTTAAAGGGAATGTCTTCCCTTTAATTAAGAAATTAAAACACAGGTAAACAAAGGCTGAAGGACTTTGTTATCAATGAACATGTCCTACGAGGATGAAATCAAAGAATGCTAGACAGTAACGTGAAGCCATGTGGAGAAATAAAGGTCTCAATAAGAAAAAAAATACACGAACAATTATAAAATCAGTATTATTGTAACAATGGTTTGTAACTATACTTTTTGTTTTCTATATAATTTAAGAGACTACACAGTTAAAGAAAAAAACTATTAGTCTAATATCTCATGTATTACTGTAACTTATGATTTTTACATAAGAGACAGATTTGAAAGAATTGTTAGTTTACATATTGGGACACATGATGCATAAAGATGTAATTTTGTGACATAACTGAAAGGAGTAGAATTTTTATGTTATTGAAGTTAAGCTGCTATAAAGCCAAATTAGAGTGTTACAACATTAGGATGTTAAATGTAATCTCCAAAGTAATCACAAAAAAATAGCTATTGGACATACGCAAAAGGAAATGAGAAAGGAATCTAATTAGTTCATTACAAAAAATCAACTGAACATAAAAGACAGTAATGCAGTAAATAGGAACAAAAATCCATAAGGCATATAGAACATAAATAGCAAAACGACAGAAGCCCCTCATCAGCTACTTTAAATGTAAATAAATTAAACACTGTGATCAAAGGATAGAGATTGGCAGAATAAATAAAAGCACAGGATACAACCGCCCTGGCCGGTGGCTCAGCTGGTTGGAGGCTCATTTCACACACCAAGGCTGCAGGTTTGATCCCTGGTCAGGGCACTTGTGGGATGCAGCTACTGATCACTGTTGCTCTCTCACATCAGCGTTTCTCTCTCTCTCTCTTTCAAAGTTAATAAACATACCCTCAGATAAGTATTTTTAAAAATAAACTAAAAAACACACAGGATTCAATTATCTGTCTATAAGCAACTCGTTTTAGATCCAAAGACAAACTGATTGAACATGCAAGAATGGAAAAAGATATTCCATTAAATAGTTACAGAAAGACACCAGGGTTGGCTATACTAATATCAGACAACATAAACTTCAAATAAAGAGGTTAAACATACTTTAAATTAAAAAAAAGGTTATGAGAGACAAAAAGGGTCATTATATATTAATGAAAGGTTCAAGAGTATAAGAAGATACAATTATTACACAGCTAATGACAGACCATCAAAATATATAAAACAAAAACACACAGAATTGAAGGGAGAATCATTAGGGATATACTAATAGAAACTAAACTAAAACACCATCTCACACCCAATAGGGTGGCTAATAATGAAAAAAACAAACCAAACAGCGAACAAGGATTTGGGGTAGCTGAGGCCTCGGAAAATGGCACAGCCACTGTGGGAGCCGTGCAGCGGTCCCTCCAAAAATTGAAAATAGGCTCGTCATGCAATCAAGCAATTCCACTTCTGGATACATGCCCTAAAAAACTGAGAGCAGTCTTCAAAAGATACAGGTACACTCACGTTCATAGCAGAATGACTCACAACAGCTAAGCCATGGAAGCAACCCAAATGTCCACGGACAGATGAATGGATGGGCAGAAAGTGCTATATGCATACAATGAATTATTCAGCCTTGAAAGGGGAGGAAATTCTGTTATAGCCTACAACATGGAAGAACTTTGAGAATTTTACGCTGAGTGAAATAAGCCAGTTACAAAAAGACAAATACTGTATGATTCCATTCATATGAGGTACCTAGAGTAGTCAAAATCAGAGACAGAAAGTAGAGTGGTGCTTGCCAGGGGTTAAGGGGAGGAGAGAATGGGGGGTTGTTGTTTAATGGGCGTAAAGTTTCAGTTTTGCAAGGTGAAAAGAATTAGATGGATGGCGGTGATGGCTGCACATTATGAATGTATTTAACACTACTGAACTGTATGCTTAGAAATGGTTAAGATGGCAAATTTTGTTAGGCATATTAACTCAATTAAAAAACTGGAAACAAAGGAAGAATAAGAGACCAGGCAAGTCATCAGCAATTGTTGCTGCAGAAAGGGCAGGCTAAAGTCTGGAAGATCCCCCAACAATAATCACTTGCTTAAAATAACTCTCCGCCCCAATCTCTCTCCAGTTCTGCTGAGATGGGGGAAGTGAAAGTGGAGCTGAAATGCCGAAAGAACCCAAACTCTTACATTCTACAGCTACCTGCCACTTCTAATGCCAAAGGCAACAGCTCGGCCGCTCCCTTCCCGCTCTAGGGTCAAACGCTAGCCATGACCAGTCCAGTCCCAGGCAGCCGCCGCCGCCGCCGCCGCCGCCGCCGCAGCCGCCGCAGCCAGAGCGACATTAGCACCAGCAGGGGCGGAATGAACCTGAGCTGAGTTCAGTCCTCTTAAAGCTCAAGCCAAATAACAGATGAACGTTCAACATCTGGTGATGACTCATCATGAGGGATAAAGCTGTATCAAGAACGTAGCTTAGTTTTCATTTTCACACTCGAGTGGAAGGAAACGCTGGCACTCAGACTCCCATGCTAAGACCTAAGGGCTCCTTAGATTAAAAAATTTGAGAACTGTTTGACTAGAGGTAGAAATCTAAATACTGAGTAAAGCCATAGATGAGCTTAAGCTGCCCGTGAGGCTTCAGGAGGAAAAATGGGAATTCTGAGAAACCCTGCAGCTGAGGACAACTGGAAAAGCTCGACGAAATATTAAAATATCTAGGTAAAGGTTTTAGATCTGGGGAGCATGAGAGGAAGAACAGGGGCCTGAGGAAATAAACCAAGCCTTTAAATCCTTTTCTTCTGGCAGCTGAACTTGCTGGGTCCACAAAGTTACCTAAAAGGCTAGGAGACTCAGGAATGCTTTTCAAAAGTTGATATAATTTGTTAAACCATCAAAGTTACAATTTTAAGGTATAAAATTCAAATGTTTCTGCATTAGAAAATTTTGCAAACATCACCACAATCTAATTTTAGAGCAAACATATTCATCACCCACAATGGTAATCTCATACCTATTAACAGTCACGTCCTTTTGCTCCCAACCCAACCCCTGGAACATAGTAACGTATTTTCTGTTTCTCTGAATTGGATATTCTAGACAAAGAGAATCATATGTGGTCTTTTGTGACTAATTAACCTCACTTAATATGTTTTTACAGTTCTCCCATGTTGTAGCATTATCGGTTCTTCACTCGTTTAATCAAACAATATTCTATTGCAGGATCTATCACCTTCTGTTTGTCTATTCATCAGTTCAGCAACATTTGGATTGTTTCTATTTCTGGCTATTAATAATAATATTGGTATAAACATTTGTGTCAAAATTTTTGTGAGGACATGTTTTTATTTCTCTGGGGTATATACCTAGGAGTAGAATGCCTGGGCCACACGGCAACTCCATGCCTAACGTCCTAAGGAACTGCCAGGGTGTTCTCCAAAGCAGCTACACTGTTTTCAAGTCTCACCAGCAATGACTGAGGGTTCTCATTTCTCCACATCCCTGACACCACTTTTATCTTTTTAATTTTAGGCATTCTAGTGTGTGTGAGGTAGTATTTCACTGTACGTTTTTAAATTAAGAGGCTTTATTTTTTACATCATTAAGCCAGTAACAGAGTTGTCTGTTGATCTCTGTGTTCACTTCCATGAACCTTTAGTCAGTTATTGTTTCCAAGTTCCAAGCTCACATCAACTATGTGACAAAACTTAAGGGTGAACTGTGTGTGCGAGCTTAGCCAGAATAAGTGAGAAGGAGCAGTACAACCCTGCAGCACAGTGCAGTAGAGAAGACAGGAATTGGCCAGAGAAAGATCAGGCCGACAGAAAATCTCTGAGGATAAGGAGTCAGACAAGAGTCCAGCCACTTCTTCCCCAGGTGGACGTTTTCCCATGACTGCTCACTCGGAGGAGCTGGGTTTGATCAGAGAAGCAGCCATGCATTTATAAAAGGAAAACAAAAAGAGCATATGACCAAATCTCTCAAGTGCTATGACAGGTCCTAAATGCTGTCAGGATTTAGAGGATTAAGAAGAGCTCACAAGCTGATTAGGAATCATCTCACAGAAATGGTAGCGTTTTCAGACATGTCTTGAGTAGCACAAAGCAGGCAAAGGAAAATACCAAGTGAGGCAAGAGGGAAAGAGCCACTGATTGTGGAGAAAAACAGGAATATGTCAGGATATTCTTACAAGAATAAAATGAAAAAAAAAAAAACCATTACAACTCTAAATGTGTTTACGGTTTTAAGTTTTCCTCTAAGCACTGCTTTGCCTACATCTACAGGTTTTGGTAAGTTGTATCTATTTTTATTCATCTCAAAATACTTTATTTCCCTTTTCAATTTCTTCCTTGACCCACAGTTACTAAGGAATATTAATTTCCATATATTTGTGAATTTCCTGTTTCTCTTATTTTGAATTTCATATGATTTTAATCCTATGAATTTATTGAGTCTTGTTGCCTGACATATGGTCTATCATGAAGGATGTGTCATGTACACTTGAGAATGCGTATTCTTTTGTTGGGTGCAGTTCCTACAGATGTCTGTTAGGGTTTGGGGGATCACAGTGTTCAAGTCTTCTTTTTTGTTGTTGTTGATCTATTTTCTACTTGTCCTGCCCATTACTGAAAATGGGAGTTTTGAAGCCTTCAACTATTACTGTTGAATTGTCTGTTTCATCCTTCCAATTGTTATTTGTTTCATGCATTCTGGGTCTGTGTTGTTAGGTTCATATATGTTTATGTCTTCCTTGTGAATGGACGCCTTTGCCATTATAAAATGTCCTTCCTTGCCTTTAGTAACACTTGGTATCTTAGAGTCTATTTCCTCTGATGGTATAACCACACCAGTTCTCTTTCGGTTATTACTTGCATGGTATTATCTTGTTCCATGCTTTTACTTTCAACTTACTGTCTTTGAAACCTAAATGTATCTTGTGTAGAAAGTACACCGACATATTTTTTAATTAATCCACTCTGCCGATTTTTTTTTTTGCATAAAGTGTTTAGTCCGTTTACACGTAATGTAATTACTGATAAGCTAATATTTACACCTGTGATTTTACTGCTTGTTTTCCAAATGCTTTATATCTTTTTTGTCCCTCTATTCTTCCACGACAGCTTTATTTTGTATCGAATACACACTTTCAAGTTATCATTTTAATTCCTTTGTTGTGAGTTATTTTCTTAATGTTTCCATTGGGGATTACAATATATTAACTTAAAACAGTTTCATTTAGTTAATACAAAATTAATTTCAGTAATATTTTAAAAAGTTTGCTCCTAGCTCCATTCCCTCTCCTCTCTTACCATCATACAAATTACATCATAAAATATTGTATGCATAGCCACTCAGATTTATATTTATAGCCTTTTGTATTATCTCCGAAATCACAGAAGTTAAAAACAAAAATACATTTTTGCCCTCTTTTATATTTATCTATAAAGTTATCATTTCTGGTGGCATTTATCTCTTCATGTGGATACGAGTTACTATCTAGTGTCAATTCATTTCCACTTAAGTTCTGAGAATATCTTAATTTTTCCATTTTATAAAAAGCCTGAATATATATATATATATAAATCACATACCATAAAGTTCAGTATTTTAAATTGTACAATTCAGTGTTTTTAAAAATATTGTTTACACTATTTCAGTTGTCCCAATTTTTCTGCTTTTGCCTCCCTCCACCCAGCCCCTGGCTACTCCCTAAGGCAACCCCCACAACTGTTCTCCCCGCCCACAGGTCATGCACACACATGCCTTTGGTTACTCTCTTCCCTGTGCTGTACTTTGCATCCCCACAATGCTTCTGTAACTACCACTTGTACTTCTAATCCCTTTACCTTTTTCATCCATGCCCCCCAAACCCCGCCCCATGTGGCAGCCATCAAAACATTCTCTATGGTTCTCTTTCTGTTCTGCTTATTTTGTTTTGTAGATTCACTTGTGAATAAATACCCACTTATTGCCATTGTTCAGATTTTTTATCTTCTTCTTAAAGAAGACCCTTTAACATTTCATATAATACTAGTTTGTGGCTTTTTCTTGCCTGGGAAACTCCATCTGTCCTTTGATCCTAAATGCTGGTTTTGCTGTGTAGAGCAATCTTGGTTGTAGATCCTTGCTTTTCATCACTTTGAAGATTTCTTGCCTATCCCTTCTAGTCTGCAAAGTCTGAGAAATCAGCTGACAGTCTTATGGGAGCTCCCTTGTAGGTACTAATTGCTTTTCTCCTGCTGCTTTTAAGATTCTTTATCTTTAACCTTTGGCATTTTAATTATGCAGTGTCTTGGTGTGGGTCTTTTTGGGTTTATCTTGTTTGGGACTCTCTGCTCTGCCTGGACTTGTGTATTTCCTTCAGCAAGTCAGGGAAATTTTGTCATTTTTTCAAATAGGTCTCTAATTTCTTGCTCTGTCTTCCCCTTCCACACCTCCATGATGCAAATGTTGGTACAACTGAAGTTGTCCCAAAGGCTCCTTACACTATCCTCATTTTTTGTATTTTTTTTTCCTGCTGTTCTGACTGGTTGTTTTTTGCTTCCTTATATTCCAAATTGCTGATTTGTCTGTCAGCTCCAACCACTCTATTGCTGATTCCCTGTAAATTGTTCTGTATCTCAATTAGTGTATGTCTCATTTCTGACTGGATCTTTTTTATGCTATTGAGGTCCTCACTAAGTTCACTGAGCATCCTTATAACCAGTGTCTTGAACTCTGCATCTAGTAGATTGCTTGTCTACATCTTGTTTAATTCTTTTTCTGGAGTTTTGTTCTGTCCTTTCATTTGGGCCATGGTTCTTTGTCTTCTCATTTTGGCAGCCTCCCTGTGTTTATTTCTATGTATTAGGTAGAGCCGCTACATCTCCCAGACTTGGTAGAGTGGCCTAATGTAGTAGGTGTCCTGCAGGGCCCACTGGCACAGCCTCCCCTATCACCCAAGCTGGGTATCAAGGTGCATCCACTGTGTGGGCTGAGTACACCCTCCTCTTGTAGTAGAGCCTGACTGTTGTTGGCACATTGAAGGTCAGTCACCGCCTGTGTTCTGTCCAGGGTCACACACACAGAGACCTGCAGATGGCTGCTGCTTGTGCTTGGCTTGGAGGTTCCTAGGCCAGTCTCCACATTGCCCCCAATCAGCCTCACTGCTATTTCTTCTTTAATTTCATAGTTTTACGATTTCCACTCAGCTTGATTTGTGATGGTTCTGAATGATGGTTATTCTATAGTTTGGTTGTAATTCTGATTTGGTTGTGCAAGGAGTCAAGCCATATTCTGGTTTACCTACCAGAAGCTCAGTGTTTTTAGTACATTCACGAAAGTATAGACCTATCAACACCATTTAATTCCATAATATTCTCATCATGCCTCGAAGAACCCTGTACCCAATTAGCAGTAACTCTACATTCCTGCCCATGTCCTCATTCTCTGAAAACCAGTAATCAATCTTTTTTGTTTCAAAGGATTTGCCTACTCTGGACATTTCACAGAAATGAAACAATATAAAATGTGGCTTTTTATGTTTCGCTTTTCTTTCACTGAGCATGTTATCAAGGTTTCTCCTTCATTATAAGATAGCTTTTCTGGGTACAGAATTCTTCAACTTTCCTTTCTTTCATCATTTTCAATACGGCATTCCACTGCCTTCTGGCCTCATAGTTTCTAATGAGAGAAGTCGGCTCCTCATCTTATTGAAGATACCCTGAACATAGTAAGTAGTTGGTGCTTTCGGAACGCCCTCTTGGTCTTCCAGCAGTTTTACTGGGATGTGTCTAGGTAGGGATATCTTTTAAGTTTTCTTAGCGTTCACTGGGCTTCTTAGATTAGTTGGTTACTGTTTTTCAACAAATTTGGGAATTTCAGGCTATTACTTCTTCCAGCTTTCTTTCCCATTAGCTCTCTTTACTCACCTTCTGGGAATCATGTTATGTTTACAACAGTATGGTTGATAGTCCTACAGGTCTTGTCTCTATTTGTTTTTCTTTGTTTCTTTTTTCTTGCTTTTCCAAACACTGGATAATTTCATTTGACCTATCTTCAACTTCACTCATTATTTCTTCTGCCTAATCAAATCTCATGTAAATCCCCTCTAATAAAATTTTCATTTATTACACATTTTACAGGTCCAAGAATCTCTATACAGTTTTTAAAAAATTTTTAAACCATCTTTATTGATATATAATTCATATACCATACAAAAAAACTCATTTAAAATGCAAAATCCAATATTTTTTAGTATATTCACTGATATGTACAAACCACAATCTATTTTATAACATTTTAATCTCCTCATAAACTCTATATTCATTAGCCATTACCTCCCTACCCACTCTCCTAACTTCCCCCTACCTTAGCCTCAAGCAACCATAATCTACTTTCTTTCCTCCATATTTCCATTATGAATATTATAAATGAAACCACATATGTAGTCTTTTGTGGTGGCTTCTTTCTCTTACTGGAGCATTTCCAAGGTTAAAGTATTGCTTGCTATTTGTCTCACATGTTCTACATTCTTTGTTTCTTCCTTAAAGCTTTTTTTGTTTTTACTATTTTATTTTCTCTTCCTTATTGGATAGTTGTATACTCTTTTATTACTCTTGTACTGGCTACCCTAGAAATTACAACAAAACTTTAGCATATCAAAGTGTAATATAAATTGGTATTTTCATCTTTTACTCAACAATTCAAGGAACTAAAAGGACTGAAATTTCAATGTAATCCCATTTTTTTTCTTTTGTTTCCCTTGCCTGAGGACAAAATTGGAAAAAAATATTGCTAATAGAAATGTCAGAGCTTTTATTGTCTATGTTTTTTTTCTAGGAGTTTTATGGTTTTGAGTTTTACGTTTAAGTCTTTAACCCGTTTAAAGTTTATTCTTGTATATGGTTTAAGAAGGTGGTCTAATTTCATTTATTGCACAACTGTCCAATTTTCCCAACACTATTTGTTGAATAGGCTTCTTTACCCCACTGTCCTTACCACCTTTGTCATCTATTATGGACTATATGGGTGTGGGTTTATTTCTGGGCTCTCTATTTTGTTCCACTGACCCATCTTCTGTTGTAATACCAGTACCATGCTGTTTTGATTACTACAGCCTTGTAGTATAGTTTGATATCAGGCAGTATAACACCCCTTAGTTCTTCTTTTTCAAGACTGCTGTAGCTACTCAGGGTCTTTTGCAGTTCCATATAAATTTTTGGATTATACTGTAGTTCTGTGAAAACGTCATCAGTTATTTTGGTAGGAATTGTGATGAATCTACATATTGCTTTGGATAGTATGGACATTTTAATGATGTTAATTCTTCCTATCCATGAGCACAGTACATGCTACCCTTTATTTGTGTCTTCTTCAATTTCATTCTTCAGTGTTTTATAATTTTCGGAGTACGGGTCTTTTAGCTCCTTGGTTAAATTTATTCCTAGGCATTTTTTGATGCAATTATAATGAAATTGCTTTGTTAGTTTCCCTGACAGTTCATTGTTCCTGTATAAAAATGCAAATGACTGCTGTATATTTATTTTGTATTCTGCTACGTTACTGAATTCATTTATCAGTTCTAGTAGTTTTCTGGTGGAATCCCTAGGGTTCTCTATCTACAGTATCATGTCATCTTCAAATAATTAAAGTTTTACTTCTTCCTTTCCAGCCTGCATGCTTTTTATTTCTTCTTCTTGTCTGGCTGCTGTGGCTAGAACTTCTAGTGCTGTGTTGAGTAAGAGAGGTGACAGCGGACATTCCTGACTTGCACCTGATCTTAAAGGAGGCTCTTTTAGTTTTTCCCAGGTGAGTATGATGCTGGCATGGGATTTCTCACATACAGCCTTTATTATGTTGAGGTATGTTCCCTCTGATCCCACTTTGCTTGGAGTTTTTAAAAAATCATAAATGGGTGCTGGATTTTGTAAAATGCTTTTTATGCATCTATCAATATGGTACTATGATTTTTATCCTTTCTTTTTTTTATATGGTACATCACATTAATTTGTGAATACTGTACCAACCTTGCATCCCGGGAAAAAATCCCACTTGATCATGGTATATAATCTTTTTAAAGTATTGTTGAATTCAGTTTACAAATAGTTTGTTGATGCCTTTTACATCTATGTTCATCAGGGATATTGGTCTATAATTTTATTTCTTTGAGGTGTCTTTATCTAGTTTTGAAATTAGGATAATGCTGGTCTCATAAAATCAGTGTGGCAGTTATTTTCCGTAAGCACTTTGTAGCTATTATTTTATTATCTTGTGGCTTACTCTGCTTCCTTTGACAAATTAGCTATTAGTCCATTTTTTTACCCTTTGATGAGAACCTCTTTTATTTTCCTTTGACTGGTATATATGTCTTTACCTTCACCAGTTTTATGTAAGTGTACTTCTTGAGTTTACTTTTATTTTCAATACATCCTGTTTGGGACTTGTTAAATTGTTTGTATCTGTGCCTTGATGTCTTCCAACGCTTTTGGAACAAACATTCTTTACTATTGTCTTTTCAGATGTTTCCTCTTCCTTACGCCCTCTCTAACCTCCTTATGGGATGTTCATTATGCATATATTATATTTTAACTTCACATTCTCCTTTGCCCTGTTACATTTTCTAACCTTTTGTATCTCAGTGCTTCAGTCTGATTTTCTTATCTATTTTTCAGTTGGTCCACTACTTCCTCAATTAAGTCTAAACTACTGTTACCTATTTTTTTATGCATGGAGCTGTGTTTCCCTAAAATTTGTATGTTGAAGTCCTAACCCCTAGTTGATCTGAACGTGATTGTACTTGGAGATAAAGTCTTTAAAGAAGTTATTAAGCCCTGATTTGTGTGGGTCAGTTGTTTGGGTGCCACTCTGCAAAGCAAAAAGTCGCTGGTTCAATTTCCGGTCAGGGCACTGGGTCGTGGGCCAGTCCCCAGTTGGGGCATGTGAAGGGGACAACCGATCGATTGTTTCTCTCACACACCGATGATTCTCGCCCTCCCTCTCTCCCCCACTCCCTTCCCTTCTCTCTAAAAAGAAAAGAATAAAATCTTTAAAAATATTAAATAAAGAACTTACTAGTCTTCAATTAAGCTTTATATTATCTATTACATATATATGTATACAAATTTATGTATGTATATGTGTGTATATATAATGTATACCTATATACATACACATATACATGTGTACACATATGTGTTTAATATATTTCTTTTAAAATACTGCATACCAAACATAGTATATATAATACTGTTAACAGAAATAATGCAGGGCCTAGAAGAGTGTTTTTCATACAGAGAAGATTTCAGTTTGTTTGTTCCTGGTGTCTGGAGTAGTAGCACTACGACAAACTTGGGAACAACAGCACTCTGGGTTATCATATCTGACTTTAAGGGTTGAAATAACTCAAAGAGGAGCTACAGTTTTCTCTAAGGGTTTATATTCCTCTCAATCACCCTTAGACCTAAGATGTAGCCCTTTGAGACACCACACCAAAATTATGGAGGTTTTCTAGGACCATGTACCCTCAGTAGGTTCTAGACTCTAATCACTCTCCACCTAGAAAACTGCAAGATTATGAAAAGCAATCCTCATAGAATACTTCTTGAATGTAAAAGGACCTCCAAAAATCTGTTCCTCAATTCAAGCAGTAAGTGTACTGCAAAACTGGTCACAATCAACTTCTTTTTAACTACTGATAGTAACCAAAGGCTTGCAACACTCTGAAGAACATTTACACAATAAAAATGACTGAATCTCAATAAGAAAAATGATTTTGTTGTGCTTTAACTTGCTCTACGCACACTCCCATCTCTAAAGTAGCTGTTACACCTGCAGTTTCTCTACCGTGTTAATGTGAAAATAATCTACCGGTCCCTAGAGGGGGCAGAACAAGTTCCAGGCCTTTAAAGAATTCTTTGTGCAGTCATCAACTGACTACTAAGCTTAATAAAGGCAGACTTTAGTGGCTATGCACAATTCAGACTACAGAGATCACAGAATCAGACCAAGAAGGTCATCAAACAAGTAAAAGTAACGACAGTCCTTGTGAGTGGAGATGCAATTTGCAGAGTTGCCACATTATATTAAAAATATCCAGTTTCAATAAAAATCTTTGAGACATGCCAACAAATAAAGTATGGCCCATACACATGAAAAAAAAAGTAGACAATAAAAACTGTCCTATATGTTGGTTTTACTAGACAAGTACTTTAAACTAACTATTTTAAATACTATTCAAAGAGCTAAAGAAAACCACATCTAAAGACCTTAAGAAAAGTATGAGAAGTGTCTCACCAAATAAAGGCTATCAATAAAGAGACGGAAATGATAAGAAACAACCAAACAGAAACTGTGCTATTGAAAAGTATAACTGCTATGAAAAATTCATTACAGGGGCTTAACAGGAGATTTGATCAGGCAAAAGAAATAACAGCAACTATTAGACAGATCAATTGAGTTTATCTAGTGTGAGAGCAGAAGAAAAAAAAGGAATAATAAATGCAGCCTCTGAGACCTGTGAGACACCATCAAGCAGACCAACAGAACAGGAGTCTCAGTAGAAGACAGAGGAAAGGGGATAAAAGAAATATTTGCACAAATGGGGGACTAACAATTTTCAAATCTGAAGAAAAAGTGAACTGAACATCCAAGGAGCCTAAGGAACACCAAGCAGCTGGACCTTGATCTGAAACATCAGCTCTTCCCTGGGCATCCAGTTTACTGGCCAAATCCTACAGATTTTTGACTTTCCAGCCTCCTTAAATGTTAGCCAAGTCCTTAAAACAAATCTCTTTATACATATATAATACCTTATTGGTTCTATTTCTCTGGAGAACCATAATACAGAATTAAAGCAAAAAGGGAGAGAGACTACAACTATATATAGGGGCAGAGTTTTTGTATACTATTGAAATTAAGTTGGTATTAATCTGAACAAGATTGTTATAAGTAGGAAGAAAAAGCATTTGACAAAATCCAACACACTTTTAATATAAAAACACTCATCAAATTAGGAATTAGAAGGAAACAACAGGATAAAGGAAGTTTATGAAAAACCCACAGTTAACATCATATTCAATGGTGAAATAGTTGAAACTGTCCCCATTAGGTCAGGAAAAAGACAAGAATACCTGTTTTCACCACTGCTATTCAAACTTGTGCTAGAAATTCCAGCCCAAGCAACTAAGCAAGAAGAAGAAATAAAAGGTATACAAATTATAAAGAAAAAAGTATAACTACCTCAATAGGCAGATGGTATGACTGTATCATCCCAAAGAATTTTTAAATCACAAAGAATTTTTTAAAAGGCAATAAATTCAGAAATTTGTAGGGTAGTTGTAGGGTTAAAGGTTAACATGCTAAAACAAGTTGTATTTCTATACACCTGTAATGAACAATTCAAAAGTGAAATTAATAAAACTATTTCACTTACAATTACAATTGCATCCAAAAGAATAAAATACCTGGAAACAAATTTAACCAAAAGGGTAAAATACTTTTACATGGAAACTATAAAACATTGCCGAAAAATTAAAGTAGACCTAAATAAATGGAAAGACACATTAGGTCCAAAAGACTGAGTATTATTAAGATGGCAATATCTGCAAAACTATTTACACATTTGACACAAATCTTATCAAAATTCCCTGGCTTTTTTTTTTTTGCAGAAATGGAAATGCCTATTCTCAAATTCATATGGAATTCTAAGTGGCCCTGAATAGCTACAACAACATCAAAAAAGAAGCAAAACTGGAAGATTCACACTTCTCAATTTCAAAATTAACTAAAAAGAAACAATAATCAAAACTGTTTTACTGACATAAGGATAGACATATAAATGAATGGAACAGAATTTAGAGTTCAGAAATAAATCCATATAAGGGGGATAAATTGTGATGGAAGGAGACTTAACTCGGGGTGGTGAACACACAACACAGCATAAAGATGATGTACTGTAGAATTGTACACCTGAAACCTATGTAATTTTATAAACCAATGTCACCCCAACGGATTCAATTAAAAAAAGAAAGAAAGAAATCCAAACACCTATGGCCAATTGATTTTTAACAAGAATGCCAACGCCTTCTCATGAAAAAGAATACACTCTCTTCAACAAGTACTTCTGAGACAAGTAGATAACCACATACAAAAGAATAAAGTTGGTGGGGATGGGTGGGGCGGGGAGGAGTGATGGGGGAAAATGAGCAAAACTTGAACAACAATAAAAGAAAAATATTTTTAAAAAAGAAAAAAAAGAATAAAGTTGGACCTCTATCTCACTCCACATAAAGTGTACCTCAAAATGGATCAATGACCTAAATATAAAAGCTAAAGCTATGAAACTGCTAGAAGAAAATACAGGGGTAAATCTCAGATTTGGCAAGAGTCTTAGATTTGACACCAAAAGCATAGGAACAAAGTAAGAAAAAATGAAATGGACTTTGTCAAAATTTAAAACTTTTGTGTATCAAATAACATTAGAGAAAGTGAAAAGACACCCTACAGAAAAGGCAAAAATATTTTCAAATCTTATATCAAACAAGGGTTCTGTATCTAGAATGATTTTTTTAAAAACCCTTCTTATAACTCAACAACAAAAAGACAAATAGCTCAATTAAAAAGTGGGGAAAAGATTTGAATTTTCCAAAGAGGATATACAAATGGACAACAAACATCACTGGTCATTAAGGAAATGCAAGTTAATTAAAAAATGAAAAATAAAAAATGTTAATGAGCACATGGAGAAACTGGAAGCCTTGTGCATTGCTGTTAGGAATGTAAATGGTACAGCCGCTGCGGAAGTGTTTGTTCCACAGCTCCTCCAAAACTTAAACATAGAATTACCATACGACCCATCAATTTTACTCGTAGGTATATATCCAGAATTGAAAACAGGTACTCTAACAAATACATATATAAGCATCTTCACAGCAGCATTCATAACAGTCAAAAGGTAGGAACAGTTCAAATGTCCATCAATGATGAATGGATACACAAATGTGAAATACACATACAATGGAATACTATTCATCCTTTAAAAAGTAACAAAGCACTGATATATATTACAACTTAGATGAGCCTTAAAAACATGCTCAACAAAAGAAGCCAAAAACAAAAGTTCACGTTTTATGATTATTTGTATATAATATATCCCAAATCGGTAAAATTCATAGAGACAGAAAGCTGAGTAGATGTTACCAGGAAGTAGAGGGAAGGGTGAATGGGGACTAATTTCCCCCTCCCAGGACCAGAAAATCGTGGGAACCAGTAAGTGACCACCCTGGTTGTGCTTGCTTGAGGTGGCACCTGGGTCCATGAAATGCGTGGACACTGCACTGGCTTACACAACAGAAATGTACTGCTTCACAGGGTTGGAGGCTAGAGGTCCAAAAGCAAGGCACTGGCAGGGCTGGTTCCTTCTGAGGCCTGTGAGAGTCTTTTCCATGACCCCCCTCCTAGCTTCTGGTCCCCTTCCGCGTCCTTTGTGATCTCCTTGGGTCTTCGCATTGCTTTTCCTCTACATGTGTGTGTCTCCGTGTCCACATCTCCTCTTTTCATGAGGACACAGACATATTGGAGTAGGGCCCACTCTGATGACCTCATCTTAACTGGATCATCTGCAAAGACCCTATTTTCAAGTAAGGTTACATTCACTGGTTGGGCTTCAACATCTTGGTGGGGTGGGGGCTCAATTCAACCCATAACGATCTCTAAGCCATGAACTTTAACTGTACTTTTAAATCTTTATGTTAAGAGTTCCTAAGGGCCTGACGGGGTAAACTGTGTTCTCACTCTGCCTGGCAAAACTGAGCTTCGCTGGCTCTTCCAGACGTTCGGCATATCCATAATGACACTGGTCAGCCAACAGAATGCAGTGAAAGCGATGCTGCATGACCTTCCAGGCTGAGGTATAAAAGGCGACATGATCTGCACCTGCTCTCTGTGTCTTGGAACCCAGACACCATGCTGTGAGGAAGCCCAAATGAGCAGATGTGACAAGACCACATGAAGAGAAGCTGCAGCCTGCTATGCCCTGTCCAACTTCCTGACTGCGAATGCAGTAAACGCTCACTGCATGTCACTGAGTTTTACAGTAAGTTGTTACACAGCGGTCAGTAACCAAAGTGTGCTCAAGTAACTTACAACCCAGATGGAAAGACACATAATGAGCCAAGAAATCAATAAAAGGCAGCATGTGCTAATCACTAGACAGAATATAAACTAAGGGCCTTGGGGAGGAACATAAAAAGAAGCCTAGCTCCGGGCTACAGCTGGGGTAGGGGTTGGGGCCGGGAGGGTTAAAGGGAAAGGCTTCACAGAGGTAACTTCTGAGCACGGGCCTAAAAGACAGAACTTGGAAAGAAAGCAGGGGTGTGGTAGAACTTGGTAGCAAAGTAACATATCACAGGGACCTCCTCGGAGACAAAAATTCAACTTTTTTTCTACACAGTCTCCAATCAGTGCTGAAACGGTATCAAACTCTTTGAAGGGCACCATAAGAAAGAGTTACTCTAAAGAGAAACAAGAGTTCTAGAGACTGCTTTAATCAAATGAAATTATTAAATTTCTTGCTGGTTAATCTCCATGCAAAGGGCTAACTCTGACCCTAAGAAATGAAAGTGACTTACCAGCGCTGGCTTTGATGTACTGGCCAAGACAAAGCCTAGTATTCTGCTTGTTCGTTTTCCCAGACCCAGTATCAGCTTAATGACGGCAATTCTCTGTGGTTAGCATTCCTTTGAGTTCTATGGCTGATTTATAGGGAGGCATTTGTCTTGAACCCAAATGAAAAGAGCCAGTGCCTAATGACAGCCATAAAGCTGAGTAAATTCATAACTGCTTTAATTGCTGAAATTCACCACCACCACCCCCCC
>PVJD01010970.1:0-49573 GCA_004026545.1 Mormoops blainvillei
GCAGATTCAAGACAGTGTCAGGGGTACATAGGGCCAGGATTTATGACCACTTAGAGTGCCTACGGTATCCAGTTCTAGGTCAATGGGAGATTAGGTAGTTCTCTGGCCCCACCTTCTTCCTCCAGTGCGTGCTTGAGGCCCCTGAGAGGTTGGGGCTCTTTCCTGTTCTAGAACTTTTCACCCTAGGACAGGAGTGGTCCCCCTTCTTTGCATGGAACAAACCATTGTGCCAGTGTGGGTGGGTAATTTTTTTTATACTTGATTACTAGTACGTACGTAACATTCTTGGCTCTAAGTGTTTTCTGACCTCTCCTGTTTCTTTCACCTTCAAGATCTTTCAACAGTGTAATGGGGCCCCTTATATCCCTTAAGTCCTGGGGTGGGGGGAGGAAGGCCCTTCCTATTGCACTGACTTTCACCCCTGCTGTTTCTGGAAGTTGGAACAGTCTTGGGGTATAAGGCTCCATGGTTGGCTCCCTTTCCCCTAGAGCTGTTGGGTGGGGGTGGAAGTAGATTTCCTCTCTAGGCTGGTAGGTGGGTATGGGTGGAGTACACTTCCTCTAGCCTGCATCTGGAGAGATGAAGCCAGGTGTGAAGTCTTCTTGGGTCAGAGAGTCTGAGGAGGCTGGGGAAGTCAAACCATTGGAAAGAGCCTGAGGGGAGGGGCTAACTGGTTGATTCACCCCTGCAGAATATCCAGGCCCCTAAGCCCCTCTGCAGCCTTGGCCTTGAGACCCTAGGATCTCTCTGCTGGTTTCCAGTGTGGCAATGTGGTGGACTTCATCAGTGAGAAAATGGCCAAGCACACATGAAAGGCCCTAAGTCCTGCCTGGAGACTATATCCCTGTCTTATACAGGGGTAGAAAACAAGCTGAAAGACATCCTGGGGGATAGTGGGATGACCAGCAAGACTAAAGAGTCCTGTGCCTGGGGTAGTTTGTTCCTGGCAATGCACTTCACCTAAAAGCAGAGCCAGTTACATGATTGCAGGGTGCAGTGGTTACAAAAATTATCCAGACTTTACAAGTCGGCCTCACAGGCCTTAGCCTCAGACCTGAAGGAGCTCAAAGCACAGTAGGAGATGGAGCGCAGGGAGGCAGCCTACTGGCTGAGGCTGACCCTGGCCAAACTGGCTGAGGTTCAGAAGAAGGGCCTGCTGAAGTGGAAGCTACTCTGGGCTGTAAGACTACTCCACTTGGCCCCCTGTCCCACCCCTAGAACAGGTCTTAACCCAGCCCACTTCTCTCTAGGAGATGGGGTCTCCCCAGGACCAGGAGCTGGTCTCAGAGGAGCCAGATCAGGCTACTACCAGTGGGGCTGGGACAAAAGGAGCTGGTGAGGAGGAAGACAAGGCAAGGGTTGCTGCTACTGCTGCTGACACTGCAGGAGGAGGAGGAATGCAGAAAGATGTTGAAGAGGTGGAAAGGGAGAAGAGGCAATAGGAGCAGCAGGGGCAGCAGTGGCAGAGGACCCTAAGGAGCTGGGTGGAGGCCTCATGCAGCTTCGTGGAGCTGCGAAGTAGAAAAGATATACCTCTGGCAGGCAGAAACAGGGAGATCTCAGGTCAGTAGAAAAAAAAAAAAAACATGTTTTATTTATCTGAGACCCTGAAGTCCAGGTCAGCAGTCACCATTCCTACCTCACTGGCATGCCCATATGCATGCCCCTCATCCCCCTTCCTGGTTGCATCCTCACCATCTCCGCCAGCAAGAGACTTCACAGCAGGAGCTCCATCTTAGAAGTCTCAGGTGGCCCTCTGGTGTTAGCTTGCAGTCTCATGTCGGGGTCCAGGGAATAGACTCTCAAAAATCCCAAAGGGACAGGAGAGGCACCAATTACTGTCAGTAAAAGAGACCTGCAGCGTTTCACAGGCCCAGGGATTGGGAATGTCCTTGCTGTAGAGCTGTGAATTTTTTTATGATGGAAAACTTGCTTCCTCTATGTATAGAGGAAATCAAGGCTGATACCAAAGATGAAATGCTAATTGCCCTGACTTATAATGTAAATGCTTCTCTCCCAACTCTGTAAGTCCTTTTCACGCCAGTTGCTCTGACTTATGATGTAAATGCTTCTCTTTCACCTCTGTAAACCCTTTTCGAGCCAAATCTATACCACGCCTCCCAAGATTCTTACCCCACTTAGCCCAGCATAAAGGGAATGCGGGGCTATTGTTCTGGGCTCAGAATTTGGAGTTTGTCTCCTCTGGGCCTGTGCACGTAAATAAAGATCATGCTCCTAACCCCTCAGTGTCTGGTCGTTTCATTTTTCCTTAACATATGGGAGGCTAATCTGGCTACAGAAACATTAAATTCAGAAATGTGAAATTGATCAGAAACATACCTCAATGGGAAATCAATTTTCAAAGTCGGGGATCTGGGGGGCGGTTTGAGAAGACTGTGGGGAAAGGGTGGGTAGGCTGATGGGATGAGGGGTGTGAGAGAGGTGAGGAAGTGGGGTGGGAGGTAGGATTTGGGGAAGTGGCTGGAGACATTAAACATTGTGAGGCTAGGGTGAGAGAGACACAGACACAGCACCATTATTTGTTGACCCACTTTTTGTTCCAGAGCAGTAGCATTTCACACCCCAGAAGTGTTGCAGCTTCTGTGTGTGTTTCTCCCCTACCGTAATATCTGGTGGACATGGGTACCTAATCTCTTACCCCCCACTTAGGCTCTAGATGATTGCAGCAGGAATGGACATTTGACTCATCTTGAACCAAATAGATTCTCATACTAGAAATTCAGAACAGAGGCAGATTACACAGTCAGGATTGTGTTGGGCAATGAAGTAGTGGGTTAGTTGGAGTTAGGGCCAAGGTCAGATCCATGGACATGGAGACCACAGCTGAGGCCTGGTCCTGGGTATGGGAAAGCAGAGTCATGTGCTTTACAGAGGCTAAGTGTGTTTTAGAGAACACCAATATGACATCCCAAGGAGCAGAGAAGAGTTCACTCTGTGACCCCACAGATAAGAATGTGGTGGCCCGACAACTTTTCTACTTCCTACAATTGAAGAGCAGTTGCAAAGCACAGATCATCCAAGAAAATTCTGGAACTGGCTGGGCAGGTGCCTTTAGGGAGTGATGAGTAGTTGGGATTCCTGCACCCCAAGAGTCTCCAGGGAAGAATTGGGCAAGAAGCTTATTTATGTTGTGAGTTGTGTCAGAAGAAACAATGAAAACAGGCCTGGAGTTAACCCTGAGCTTACCAGAGCAAAGATTCGTAACTTCTAAGGGAATCCCTCAGGGCTGCCTACAGAGGACATCAGCACCAGCTCCAGGCTATGACTGCTATAGCTGTTCAGCCTCAGGTCATGAGGATCTTCCCCATTCCCCAGTGGGCTATGAGCCATCAAATATGAACATGGAACTCAAGCTACTGCCAAGGAGGTGAGTCAGCAACTTTAGTGCAGAGAGGGTTTGGTGGTCTAGACCACTGACCAAAGTATGATACGATCCTGAGTGATCTTATCCTCCAACCCACAACCAGGATAAACACAGGAGGGGAATCAGGATACAAAGCCCTCAGTGAATTCAGAAATGTGGAACAGAACATATCCCAATGGGAGGTCAATCTACAAAAGGTGGGGGTGAATAGGGAAAGGGGGAGTTGGGGAGATAGTCTCCACTTGGAAGGATGGTGAGGACGCACACCAGACTGTAAAAGCTGGAGAAGCCTGGAACATCACCTGGAGCTAGACCTAGAGACTGAAGGTATCACAGCCCTGGGACATCTCTGCATCAGCTGGATATAACTTTGGGTTATGTCCTTTGAGGGCAGATGTGGATAATCATTATTCAGATTTAGGGCCAGATCCCTAGCAAGTTATTAAGGGGCCTGCACTTGTCAGAAATGTCCTTGGTCCGGTTTATATATTTCTAGGCCAGGATTTCCCAAACTCAGCATTGTTGACACTTGGAGCTATACACGTCTTTGTTTCAGGAGGCTTTCCTGTGTATTTAGGATATTCAGCAGAATCCCTAGCTTCTACTCTGTAGATGCCATCCCATGGAGGCATTGATATAATTAAGAATAGTCATAATAGGGAAGGAATTGGAACAGAGACTCATAGAGGCCAAGGGGGAAGACAATTGTAAGGGGAGTATGTTCAGCTGTGCTGAGGGCTGCAGGAGTGCTCCTAAGTGTTCACTGGGTCTGGCAAGCACTTTTGATTTTTGAGCAGATGTGTGCAAAGGAAAGGCACTATCCAAACTTCAAGGACTGAGAGGTGACAAGACATACAGTCAACAATGGGGGGAGTCTTCTTTAAGGACTCCTTGCAGTGAAGGGAAGAAGTGAGGTGGGATACATAGCTGAGGGAAGGTTCTTTTGCATATGAGAGAAACTGGAGCCATGTGGAAGGAGATAGCTGAAAAATGGAAGAAGTACGAAAAAGAATGAGATAGATCACCCATACTGTATTGAAGGAATGGCCATGGCATTGTTCAATGAGAAAAAATCATATGGCAGGATCCCTTTTTTTGTAAAACAAAATGCCCACCAATATGTTGTGTGTATATGTATGACGTGAAGATATATAGATTTATGTATGCTTTATATTATGGAGTTATGTTTGAGCATAGAAAAAACTTTGGTAAAACTTTTTTTTTTAAGACAAATGGAATAGGGGACTTTGAAGATGGCCACGAGGTAGGTGGGAACTGAACCCACTTGCTCATGCACCCAACTGGGACACACAGCTGATTTACTGAAAAACTGAGTGAACAACCAACAAAATCCTAGGTTATTTAAAGTTTGGAAGCCAAAGATTGCAGAGGACATTTAAAAAGGGATAGTAAGGACGTTTTGTAAACCAATGGGACAATCCTTGGGTCTTGTGCCATGAGCTATGGGTACTGCAGCCCCTGGGCCCTGCACCAGGGTCTGCAGCCACTGCAGGAGCTTTGGAGGAGAGCCAGATCAGTGACTGTAATGTGGTAGCTCCCTCCTCTCCCAGAGCAAGAAAGCCACAGACCTGCACCAGTAGAGACCTGGGTGCATGCAGTCCCTAGGGGAGATAAAGACTCAGTGGGAGACACACAGCAGGTATTCCCTGGTTAGGAAAGTACCAGAAAATTGGGGAGCCCGGTGACACTAGGAGATGGGAGAAGAGATGAGGTGCAACTGACTGTGACCCAGATAGTCCCAGGACTGGGCAGAGAGTGGTGCTGTGTGAAAAGCCCAGTGGTTGTTAAGAAAAGCCCACAACCAAGGGGAATTCACTCAAAAAAGGCTCTCAGCCACTGAGCAAGGACCTCTTTCTCACAGCACAGCAGCAGGGCCAGCAAAGGAGGAGGAGGGGCACTACTTGCTCCAAATCAGGATGCCCTATGGATTGATCAAAGGTGGGCAGCAGGAACCAGACAGTAGGAATCCTCAGAGAGACTAATTAGGGGAACTAAACTACTCTGAAGAGACTTTGCCTGTGGGCAGCACCTAGGCCAGTAACGAGTGAGGAGGAGGGGTTCGAGTTGCTCCCACTCAGTGCACCTTATGGACTAATCAAAGGTTTGCGCAAGAAGAGGCATTAAACGTGTCTGCCTGGTGCCTATGGGCCATGAGGGCTACACAGTCCTCTGATGGATCGAATTGGAGGCTGGGAATCTCTGAATATTGCAGCCCAGACCCAACCCCGACCCTTGCAGATCCACAGGACAGGAAGGAAAAAAAACAAAAAAAAACAGAGCCCAACCACCCTCTGCTTCAGCATCTAGGTAGAACAGCAGAACCAGCTTGGTGGGTTTAAAATCAGCAGGAGGCTTTTTCTCTCTCTTTTATTTTTTTCTTGCAAGTGGAAGACAATAAGACCTGGAGCTGTGAAATGACCAAAGATAGATCCAGAGAGAGATCAGAAGGCTAACACCAACAACTGAGAAAATTTCACACTGCTATCCTTCAGAACTTGCATTTTATGTTTTTGTTTTGTGTGTGTGTGTGCACGTGTGTGTGCGTCTTTTGTTTTGTTGGTTTGTTTGATTTCAGAGTTGGACTGGTTTTATTCTCCTTTGCATATTGCATTTAAATTTTTCTTCTTTCACTTTACTCATATTCCAATAACACACTACTCTTGGACTTTTATTTTTATTCTTTTTACTTGCATTACATATTTCTTGTCATGTAATCATTATTTCAAATCCCACACAGCAACCTTCCCTGGTCTGGATCCATTTCACTATCTTCCTGAGCTTTATTACTGTGGTGACTAACTTTATTTTCTCTCATACTACCCCAAGATTCTATCCCTTACTCTCACTATATCTCACCAGTTAACCTCATATAAGTGCTCTCCTTTCTGGACTCAGCTCACATTCTTTTTCCCCTTTAATAAGAGTCATTTCTTTTTCACCTTTTATGAAAAGTGGCTTGTTGGGTGAATTATCAGTTATTGCTGTACTCCTCCAGAGGACCCCCTGTCTGTTCTGTACTTCTTAGCACTTTAAATCCCTTAGAATACTCTGCTGCTGTCCTAATAGATTTTGCCATCACCCTGCCCCTGATCACATACAAGATAAGGTGGGAGTTGTGAATATCAGTAAGTACCCTGGAGGAGGGAACCCACCGGCAAAGGACAAATCAACAGGGAAAAAAATACAACAAGAGAGGCCACACAAACAAACAGAAGAAAGTGCAACCCAAGAGCATACAGATAAGGAGGTCAAAGAGACCACACCACTGAGTCCAGCAGAAGTCCTACCACAGGCATTCAGCCTACAAAGGCAGTTGGCAAAGCAGAGCATCAAGAATTGAAGAAGAAAAAAACAAAAAGAGTCGCCTAAAATGGGGATACAAAGGAAGAACCTGCGATTGAAATGAATGGAAGACCCACCACTGAAAGAGCTAAATGAAATGGAGGTAAACAAACTAACAGATATAGAATTCAAAAGAATGGTGATAAAGATGCTCAAGGAACCCACAGACAACCACAAGGAACTGAGTGAGAACTATGACAGTATGGAAAAGGGAATAGAAACTATAAACAAGAACCAGGAAGAAATGAAGAATACAATTTCGGAAAAAAAAAAAAACACTAGAAGGAATTACAAGCAGGCTGCATAGGACCAAATTAGAGCTGGCAAACATGGTAGAAAGAAATGCCCGGGTAGAGCAACTACATGAAAAGAGACTCAAAAAACATGAAAGATGGTTTAAGGGAAGTACGAGGCAACATGAAACACAGCAACATTCGAATTATAGGAATACCAGAAGGAGAAGAAAAGGACCAAGGCATAGAAAGGCTATTTGAAAAAACTAATGACAGGAAACTACCCAAACCTGGGGAGGGAAAAAAAAATGCAAGTTCAGGAAACACAGAGGGTTCCAATAAAGAAGAACACAAAACACCTACTCCAAGATACATCATAATTAAAATGCCAAAATTTAAAGACAAAAAGAGAATTTAAGAAGCAACAAGGGAGAAACAAGAAGTAACATACAAGGGAGCTCTGATAAAGCTAGCAACTTATTTCTCCAAAGAAACACTACAGGCCAGAAGGGAATGGTAGAAATATTCCAAGTAATGAAAAGAACAGGCCTGCAACCAAGACTACTCTACCCAGCAAGGCTCTCGTTTAAAATGGAAGGTGAAATAAGGAGTTTCACAGACCATAGAAGACTAAAAGAATACATGTCTACCAAACCAGCATCGCAAGATATGCTAAAGGGACTGCTTAAAGGAGATGAAGGAAAAGAGTGAGGGAGAGATATAGGTACAAAGGGGGAATAATGAATAAGTACTTATCAATAATAACCTTAAATGTAAATGGATTAAATGCTCCAATTAAAATGCATAGGGTAGCTGAATGGATAAGAAAACAGGACCTGTACATAGGCTGCCTACAAGAGACCCTCCTCAGAAAACAGGACCTACACAGACTGAAAGCGAAAGGTTGGAAAAATTATTCCAAGCAAATGGACAGGGAATAAAAACTGGGGGAGCAATAATTCTATCAGAAAAAAAAAAGACTTCAAAACAAGGGCCATAAAAAGAGACACTGAAGGACATTTCATAATACTCAAGGGAAGAATCCATCAAGAAGACATAAACTTTGTAAATATATATACATCCAACCTAGGAGCACCCAAATATATAAGGAAAACCTTGGAGGACCTCAAGAAGGATAAAGACAGCAACGCACTTATATGAGGGAATTTTAACACCCCACTGTCAACAACAGATAGATCATCCAAACAAAATATCAACAAGGATATTGTGGCACTGAACAATGCCTTAGATCAAATGGACTTAACTGATAAATATAAAACCTTTCATCCTAAAGAAGCAAATTACACTCTTTTCAAATGCACATGAAATATTTTCAAACATATATCACATGATAGGACACAAAACAAACCTCAACAAATTCAAGAAAGTTGAAATCATATCAAGCATTTTTTTGGACCATGAAGGCCTGAAACTAGAAACCAATCTCAAGAAGAAAACTAAAAAACATTCAAATTCATGGAGATTGAAAAGCATGCTATTAAACCATGAATGGGTTAATAATCAGATCAAGGAAGAAATCAAAAAGTTTTTGGAAACAAATGAAAATGAACACACAGCAATCCAAAACTTATAGGGCACGGCAAAGTCAGTTCTGAGACAGAAGTTCATAGCGATAGAGGCCTACCTAAAAAAGACAAAAATATTTCAAATAAATAACCTAACATTAGATCTACAAGACCTAACACTAGATCTACAAGAGCTGGAGAAACAACAACAAAAAAAGCCCAGAACAAGAAGAAGAAAGGAACTAATTAAGATCAGAGCAGAATTAAATGACTTAGAGACAAAAAGAACAATTCAAAGGATCAACAAATCTAGGAGCTGGTCTTTGAAAACATAAACAAAATCAACAAGTATTTAATCAGACTCATCAAGAAAAAAAGAGAGAGGATCTAAATAAATAAAATCAGGAATGAAAGAGGAGAGGTTACAACAGATACCACAGAAATACAAAGGATTGCAAGAAATTACTATGAAAAAACTATATACCAAGAAATTTGAAAACCTGTGTGAAATGGACATATACCTTGAAAAATATAATCTTCCAAAACTGAATGAAGAAGCAGAAAGCATGAACAGACTGATAACAGCTGGTGAAATTGAAGCAGTAATCAAAAAACCCCCAGCACACAAAAGCCCCAGACCAAATGGTGTCACATGATAATTTTACAAACATTTAAGGAAGAGATAACCCCTATCCTCAGGTGATTCCAAAAAATAGAAGAAGAGGGAAGATACCCAAACTGTTTTTATGAAGCCAGCATCATCCTTATCCCAAAACCAGATAAAGACACAACAAAGAAAGAAAACTACACGCCACTATCCCTGATGAACATAGACCCTAAAATACCAAACAAAATATTTCCAAACCAGATCCAGAAATACTTTTAAAAGATCACATACCCTGATCAAATGGAATTAACCCCAGGGATGCAAGCATGGTACAATATTCACAAATCAATAAATGTAATATGTCACATAAACAAAAGGAAAAACAAAATTCACATGATCACATCTATTGATGTAGAAAAAGTATTTAATGAGGCACAACACTCATTTATGATAAAAACACTCAGCAAAGTGGGAGTAGAGGGAGCATACCTCAACATAATAAAGGTCACATATGAAAAAACATAGCCAACATCATACTCATTGTGCAAAAATTAAAAGCTTTCCCACTAAGATAAGGAACAAATCAAGGATGTCCTCTTTCACCACCTCTATTTACATAGTATTCAGAGTCCTAGCTACAATGATCAGATAAGAAAAAGAAATAAAAGACATCCAAACTGGAAAGGAGGAAGTAAAACTGTCACTGTTTGCAGGTGACGTGATAGTGTACATAGAATATCCTATAGAGTCCACCAAAAAACTACTTGACATAGTAAGTAAAATTGGCAAAGCAGCAGAATACAAAGTCAATATTCAGACATCGAAGGCATTTCTGTAAACAACAATGAAATATCAGAATCAGAAATCAGGAAAAAAATCCCATTCACTATAGGAACAGGAAAAATAAAGTACTTAGGAATAAACCTAACATAGGAGGTAAAAGATCTGTACTCAGGCAACTATACAACACTGAATAAAGAAATTATGGAAGACACAAACAAATGGAAGCATATACCGTGTTCATGGATCGGAAGAATTAACATCATCAAAATGTCCATGCTACACAAAGCAATTTATAGATTCACGGTAATCCCTATTAAAATACCA
The DNA here is from genome assembly GCA_004026545.1 of Mormoops blainvillei. Lineage (NCBI taxonomy): Eukaryota > Metazoa > Chordata > Mammalia > Chiroptera > Mormoopidae > Mormoops > Mormoops blainvillei. The sequence continues at coordinate 10,222 of PVJD01010970.1, forward strand.
ATGACATATGTCACAGATATAGAACAAATGTCCCCAAACAGCCTTAGTTATTTTGAGAAAGGAGAACAAAGAAGGAGGGACCATAATACCTGACATCAGACTGTATTACAAGGCCATGTTAATCAAAACAGTCTGGTACTGGCATAAGAACTGACACATAGGTCAACAGAAGAGAATAGAGAGCCCATAAATGAATCCAAGTCTCTATGGTCAACTAATATTGGACAAAGTGCGCAAGGGCATACAATGGAGTAAAAATAGCCTCTTTAACAAATGGTGTTGAGAGTTCTAGACAGGTGCAGGCAAAAAAAATGAAACTCAACCACCAACTTACACCATACACAAAAGTAAACTCAAGGTTGATAAAAAATTAAATACAATTTGCAACATCATAACAGTCCTAGAGAAGAACATAGCAAGAAAATCTCAGATATTCCATGCAGCAATATTTTCACCAATATGTCCCCTAGAGTAGGGACATAAAAAAATAAACAAAGGGAACTTCATCAAAATAAAAAGATTCTGCATGGTTAAAGAAAGCATCGGCAAAATTAAATGGGAACCAACCATATGGGAAAATATATTTTCAAATGACACCTCAGACAAGGGTTCAATCTCCAAAATATATAAGGAATTCACATGACTCCACTCCAGGAAGACAAGCAACCCCATATAAAAAATGGGCAAAGTACCTGAACAGACACTTCACCAAGGAAGACATATATAGGACCCAGAGAAATATGACAAGATGCTCAGCATCACTTGCCATCAGAGAGAGGTAATTTAAAACCACAATGAGATATCACTTCATACCAGTCTGAATGGCCATCATAATAACCAAATCACTAAATAACTAGTGTTGCAGAGGTTGTGGAGAAAAGGGAACCCTAGTACATTGTTGGTGGGAATGCAGACTGGTGCAGCCACTGTGGAAAAGAGTATGGAATTTCCTCAGAAAATAAAGATGGAAGTGCTTTTTGACCTGGCAATTCTACTGCTGACGTTATACTCTAAAAATCCTGAAACACCAATTCAAAAGAATCTATGTGCCTCAATGTTGATAGCAGCCCAATTTACAGTAGCCTAGTGTTGGGAACAACCTAAGTGCCCTTCAGTAAATGAGTAAATAAAAAACTGTGGTAAATTTACGCAATGGAATACTACTCAGCAGAAGGGAAGAAGGAGCTACTACCATTTGCTACAGCATGGATGGAACTAGAGAACATTATGCTAAGAGATATAAGCCAGGCAGTGAAAGATGAATACCCTATGGTTTCAGGTATAAGTAGAACCTAATCAACAAAGCAAACACGCAAGCATAATATAACTAGAGACAGTGAAATAAAGAAAAAAGTGACAATAAGCAGATGAAGTGGGGAAGGGATTATTGGAAAAAGGGAAAGGGTCATCAAGGAACATGTATAATGGACACATGGAGAAAGCCAAAGAGGGGTAGGATCAAGGGTGGGAAGTTGGGATGGGTTGTCCCAGGTAGGGGTGGAATTGTGGGAGGAGAATATAGAAAATTGTGTTCAAAAACAGTTTAAAAAAGTGAAAAAAGTAATATTTTTGAAAAAAGAAAAAGGGAATTGAGTAAGAGCAGTAAGATGGAGGTCTTTTACCCTTCCTGGTACAGCTCAGTAGATTGAGCACCAGCCTACGAAACAAAGGGTTGCTGTTTTTGATTCCAATTCTGCAGTCAGGGCACATGCCCAGGTTGCCAGCCAAGTCCCCAATAGAGGGCACTCTAGGGGCAACCACACATTGATGTTTGTCTCTCTCCCTCCCTTCTTATTCCTCTTAAAATAAATAAATAAAATATTTTTAAAAAAAGGATGGAAGTCTTCTGCTTCTTTATATACTTCTGTGTTATGCATGTAAATAAGTGAATATTCAAAAATGCATGAAAAATAAAATGATGTGAGTTTATGGGCATGGGGAGGTTTGGAAAGGCCACATTCTTCCTTTTGAACAAGAGCAGAGGAGAGCAGGCACTGACTTGTGTGACAAAGGGATATGAAGCCAAGAGGGATCATACCTGTGTGTATCTTAGACAAGTCACCAGAGAGTGAGGGAGGACAGAAGGTCAGGGTGAGGGTGGGTGCTTCTTGGTAACGGCACATTTAGGAATAACATCGGGGTGGGTGGAGTAAAGAATCATCAAGCTTCACAGAGGACCCAATCTGGGTAGGGCCCAGCTGAAAGAAAACCAAAGGGGAGGGCAGCAGGAGCCTCAAAGGAGGTACTGGAAAGGAAGGTGAGTAGTTCTAGGAGAGGTACTAGAAGCAAATCTGTGATATTACTGCTTGTTTTCATAACTTATATTTTTCAGAAAATGATTCAGTTTCCTTGGATTTATGTTTGAGTTTTATATCTGGTAGAATTAAGGAAAGGTATTGACGATTTGATAATTTCATGTGTTATACCCATTTTAACATTTTTTCACTGAAAATTACAGGAAACAATTTAACAAATAAATAAATTCCACCTCCATCATTAAAAGGCCTCAACAAACCCAAGAGAGGTAATCTGATTTGGCCTTTTAGTCTTTAGGCTAGCGCACTTAGTGAGGTGGGCAAATAAAAAGTAATACAGCTTTAAAAACCATGTTGCTAGAAGAAAAACCCAGCACTAACAGGCAAGGAAAAGGAATAGAAATTTCACAGGGGCCCATGTCTAGATCAAAATCAGTGATTTTTATCTCTAGAGAAAAAATGGTATGATCCTTTCTGAGTTTTCCAGTTCAGAAAACAGCAAGCAAATTAGAGGGAGTAACCAGGGAAGGAGCCTCTGTTTACCTCCCTCTTTCTAATGACCTATCTACATACTGGAAAGTCAAACTTGGCTACACCTTTCTCTAATATAAAGTTAAATAAAGCCATGTTTTATTTAGAAACAATAATGCTTTTTGATCTTTGCTAAAGTTCATGTGGGATCAAACTCAAAAGTTTACACCCTGGCTGGTGTGGCTCAGTGTATTGAGTGCTGGACCACAAAGCAAGGGGTTGGTGGTTCGATTCCAAATCATAGTGAATGCCTGGGTTGTGGGCCAGGTCCCGAGTGGTGGGCACATGAGAGACAATCGAACATCGATGTTTCTACACCTCTCTTTCTCCCTCCTTTCCCCTCTCTCTAAAAATAAATAAATAAAATATTTTTTAAAAAGTGTGCTAGAGAGTTTGTACAAAGACACTACCTAATAGGAACTTCCCCTTAAAGCCTTAAAGATCAGAATTTTCTGAGGCTTTGCACCCTGCTGTAAAATACTGATCTTCCCAGCATCATTCTTTGCATTGTCATTTCATAATAATTGCCTTTTGGCTATCTTTTTCTGTTTCTATTGGTAAAACTTAACATATTAGAAAAAATGGCTCACTTTACCAAATTAATAGTCTCTGGATCCCAGTGATCTGAGGGTTATGGTCACTAAGTCAGCAACTAACATGTATGGAAAGTCGGCCCTATGTGTACATGAAGTATGGGAATGTGTATTCCAGGGGTAAGGTTTAGACTCATTAAAATGGAGAGAGAGAGAGAGAGATCCTACCTGGGAGTAAAAGAGATGAATGTAGATATGAAACATAACCAAATCCTTTTCCTTTATGGGGAACCAGAGGAAGGCATTGAGAGGAGGCAAGTAATGAGACTGATTTTTTTTTAAAATGCATATGGCATCTCTCTACACAAATAAGTGTATATTTTATTAGTGTTGAAGAGTACAGTCTGGTCTGGAAATGAGTATGTGTCGACTGATGTTAATCTGGGTCTTGATTTAATGAGATTAAGACCTTGGGGTGTAACTACACATCACCCTCCTTAGATTTTCTCTTCACAGTCATAGATATAGACTGTACCGACCAGTCCTTAACAAGTTCGTTATCTTGCCAAGGTGGATCCCTCTTCAAAGTGGTGAGAGAGTGCAGATGGCTCCATGTGAATTCATCCTCATTTCTGAGAAAAAAAACATGGCGTGCAAGTTCTGATTGACAATATTGGGGTCAGCAGCATTTCCTGTCATTAATAAGGGTAAAGACATAGAAGGGCATTTACCCACCTTAAACATACATTTTCTCCATGGAAGCATCATCTGCTAAAAACATGCAAGTTAAGGTGTCATTAGTTATGTCTTTTAGCTTCTTTTCTAAGAATTGGTCAATGTCTCAAAGTCTTATGCTCTAAAAAGACCCTTGTGTATTGGAGTGATTAAAATAATTGATCATGGAATTTAAACTATGCAAGTTGAGAAGACTGCATACGGCATTGAAAGAACTATGGGATCAATAAGCTGCAAGTCTGGATGGGGTCAATAGATTAACAGAATTGGGGTATAGACACAGTGAGGTAGAGGTGGTGGCAAGGGTAGAATACATGAAAATGAGATTACGGAGAGAATGTTACAGTCTTCAATACTACATAATGTTTTAGATGGCCTGCTACAATCATTATATTATCTTCCTGACCCCTGAAAATATTTTGAATTTGTAACTCTTGCACTAAGTTAAAACCAAGATATGAGCAAAAGAACCATGGAAGAGAAAGTCACTGAAGTTTGTGTAATGATAGAAGAGATGAAACAAACAAACAAAAAATATATATATGAGATACATGTTCATATATACATATATGAATGCCAGTGTTAGCTAGCTCTCCAGTGATTATTTGAAGTGAATTCTTGTTTTATGATTATCAAATATAACCAATTAATTCTTACAGAGCAGGTAACTCTGCTGCCTAAACTGTAAACATCAGCTTCTTTCCAATAAACACACTGACTAGAGTTCAAATTACATAGGTATTGCACCATATAATGATTATATTTCTGAATATTACATAGCTAATATACAATAGTGTGGCTATATTTCTGAACATTATAACATAACAAATTCATTATTAATAAAATGAACATAGATTACAATTGCCACTCTTTTGTTTTTAAGTTGCCTATAATTTTATAAACAAATAGATTATTAAATTTTGGAGGTCTAGAAATTAAACTTTCAGGTTATATATGTGTTCCCTTTTGCATAATTGCTGCAAAAAAATAAGTACTTTAGGGACTCTTGCTTATAACCAAAAATAAGTAGAAAAAATGACTCATTGCCTCATACTTTAGCCTATGCAGGCCAGAGCAGGCATCATCATTGTCTCAAGACCCTGCTGTACAATCTTGATCTTTTCTGAAGTCAATTATTCTATAAGATCCAGGCTCCCGATTTTCCTACAAGAAACTATCTGTTCTGGAAATTGCTACCCAGGCAACTAACTTGTTGACTCCTAACTTTTCAAGGATCAATAGTTAAGTTGGAATTGACTTATAAGAAATGTTCATTAGTGACCAGAGGGGAGGGGGGAGAGGGATAACATGAGGAAAGAAGAGGAAGTTTCTGGTTAAGGAACATGTATGAAGGACCCATGGTAATGGACAACAGGATGGGGATTGACTGAGGGAGCGGGGTGGGAGCGGGCAGGGCAGGGGAGAGAAATGGAAGAAAAATTTGAAAATTGTAACTGAACAAAAATTTTTAAAAAAACAAATGTTCATTGTTCTTGAAAATCCCTTGGTAACCATGGTATGGAGTACAGTAGGAGGGCGGAAGATGATAAAAGCTATTTCTTAGAATCTTAGGAAGACTAAAACAATTACTTGTGTTTCTAAAGACATAGGTTTCTTTGCAATATGGCATAAAGCAAACCCCATGGTACATACTCAATGACTGTCAACTGAAACATAAAACTTATTTAACATATACTACATAGGCACTTGTAGGTCAGTATCATTTAAGGGCCATTAAAATCAGTCAAAATTACATTACACTTATATTTATTTTTATTTTTATTGTAGAACGTTTTGTACAAACTCAAAAATAAAAAGCATAATGCAATAACCCTTCATGCACTAATTGTACAGATTCAATAACTAGTGACATACTGAAGTTATTTCAGATATTTCCACCTTCCTCACCTCTTCTAGTGATGTTATTTTTCTAGAGTAAGAATCACACAAGTGCGATGAGTAGCAAGGTAAAGGTCATACCTTAGAGCTGTTAAATGCCCTAAGGAATACTTTAGAAAGACTTTGTAAGGCATTCAGATTTTAGAACCTCATTTACATCAATGATTATCAAAAAGGTCAAAAATATTCTGATTATGTTCCCGTTCAAGAAGTCATTTCTTTATTCTGCCTAGTTCATTGGAGAGATAAGTAGTCATAATGATTTTTGAACCTATAACTGGTTCTCTGCACTTGAATACTGTGATCCCCAAACACAGATTTCTGCAAATGTTCAATTATATTTAATTATTCTTTTCAATAATTGTGAATTCAATTCATGATTATATGAATATTTCTATCTTCATCTATAGCTTAAGTCACCCCTTGTTCCAAGTTGTTGAGAAGGTGATATTTTGGATTTTATGAAAATTAATCTCATCAGTTTTATCCTACCAAGTGCCTCCACTAAAAAGATTCAGGTTGGAAGAGAAGGAGACAGTAATTCTAGGGCCTAAACTGCCTCTCAAAATATGACTTACTTTTCCACCATTTCTTCATTAATAACCCACTGGCACGCTGGAAAATTCAACTAATCACACTTGATACTGGCACAAGGAAAAACAAAAGATTATTAACTGGTTACTGCGCAATCACAGACAGTAAATTTTCTTGCTATGATTTAAATGGGTGGGTATTATTACTAAATATCTCATATCTGCATTTAAAAGCCTACACACCCCAGTAGCAACAAGCATGCCTAGCACCCAAATCATGGTTTCTCCATTAAAAGGAATCAGGGATCTTTGGAAAAATGGCAGATTCTATGACTGGGGCAGGAAATAAACAAGCCTAGAATATTTTATAGAAGTATAATAAAAGGAAACACTTAAAAAAAATGGTGGTGTCAAAGGGACAGGTGCACCAGCTGAAGGAGTTCCCAATGGAAGAGTGGAATAATTTGAGCCAGAAAATAAAGTAGCATTGGATTATAATCCAATGCATAATATAAATATCCTTGAGTCAATACTGATATAAACAAATGATTGAATAAATGAGTAAATGGGAGAGATGAGACAAATATGCCATGCAAAAGAATTCCACATAATTTTATGTAGATTCTACACATTTGACTTCCCACTCCTTAAGTACAGGGTGTGAATAACTCCTTTATTCCAAAAATAAGAGTATTAAAAAGGAAAAACAAAGAACAGTAAGTAACTTTACAGTCGAGAAAGACAAACACTACCTCCAGCTAGGTGATCAAGGTCAACATCAACAGTGATAAGGCATATTGATACTTTGCACCCTTGGTAAGATGTAATGAGGATGATATTTTACTTCTGTGATCTTCCTCACAAAATGCACCACCTCAGACTAACTACGAAAAAAATAAAATCCCAATTGAGGAACATTTTACCTAATATCCGAACAACACTACTCAAACTGTCACGGTCATCAGAAACAAAGACAGTCTAGGAAATTGCCTCAGCAATAAAGGAGTTTAAGGAGACATAACAACTAAATGTAATGTGGTATCCCAGATGGGATCCTGGAACAGAAAAAGAGAATTATGAAAAATCTGAGGAAACTTGAATAAATAATAGACTTAATAATAATGTACCACTATGTGTTCATTAATTGTAACAAAAGTCCCATAGTCATGTAAGATGTTGATTATAGGGGAAACGGGTATGGGACATACAGAAACTTTCTGTATTATCTTTGTAATAATTCTGTAAATCTAAAACTTTTCTAAAATTTAAAGGTTTATTTAAAAGCAAATGAGAAATTTTATTAGACCATTTTTGTAGGGGCAATAAACTGGAAACAAAGCATATGCACATCAGTAGGGAAATGGAAAATGATTGACTAAATTATGAGACAAAAGAATATAAAACAATACAGAATATTATATACTTAAAAGGATGAATGAACACTCTATCAAGTGACTTCTACTATGTACTTTTACTAATAAAAGAAAATGGAGAGAAATATATAACTCTCCTTTGAGTTTTTAAGACACTGAGAAGAAAACCCCCAAGTACATACGTTCATGTCTAAAAGAGTAGGAAGAATGTAAACAAGGATATGCATTATATTGTTAACATTGTTTACAGTAGAAGAATGGTGTTAGAGGGGAGAAGGGAAGAGAGGAAAGGTAGTAACACTGGAGACATAAACAGAGCAAGATAAGTAAGCAGTAATTAATTCAATAATTCATTTTAAGTGTTGCTCCTGTATATGGTGGGCTGATGCTTTGCAAATAAAATTTTAATTTTGTGAAAAAAAATGGAGTTGGGAGGGAAAGAGATCTACTTTGAGTGACAGGATTTGATGAGTCTGGGAGATGGACAGTGGGCAAGTAAGAAAATAGTAGCAGTACCCTAAAGCATATAGTGTTAGTAACTGAAGCTGAATTATACCCACTTAACAATTTTACCAACAGCTGTCCAAGTAGGTGAAATATTCATTATTACTAAGGGTGTGATCAGAATGAGTACTAATTCTGTCAATATACCAAGGTTTTTGTCCACCAAAAATACAGGCAAAGTTCCCTATTTGCTTCCATAGCATTCCCTCCACACACATACAAAGGTGATTCTTAGAGTATCAAGACGATTCTTTATTTATACACCACCTTGTTCTCCTGTGATTTTGAACAATGAAGCCTCATCAGGGGCTTCCAAGTGTTTTCTTTTTCTAGGTATTAATATGGGTTATTTTTTATATATTTTATCGAGTATGCTATTGTAGTTGACCTGTCCACCCCCACTTTATCCCCTCCACCCTGCACCTCATCCCATCATCCCCACGCCTCTTAGTCCATGTCCATGGGCTGTACACACAAGCTCTTTGGCTTCTAAATTTCCACACTGCTCCCAGGCTCCCCCTGTCCACTTATTTTTTCACTTTTATTTATTTATGTTTTAATTTTGTATGTTTTATTGAGTATGCTATCATAGTTGTCCCATTTTCCCCCCTTTATCCCATCTGACTTGCATCCCATCCCATCATATCCACACCTCTTAGCCCATGTCTGTGAGCTGCACACACCAGTTGTTTGGCTTCTTAATTTCCCTCACTACTCCCAGTCTCCCCCTGTCCACTTATGTTTTTTAGTCAACATTTTCCCACTACTACTTTCCCCAGCCCCACCTACCTCCACCTCCCACCTTCAATTCTTCCCCAATTTGGCTTTGTTGATGGGCCCCTTATGCATGTTCCTTGATGACCCTTCCCCTCCCTTTCCCCTGTTGTCACCCTCCCCCTCTGGTTACTGTCAGTTTTGTTTTTTTTTAATTTCAACATTGCTGGTTATATTTTGCTTGCTTGTTTATTTTGTTGATTAGGTTCCACTTATAGTTGAGATCATATGATATCTGTCTTTCACCACCTGGCTTATTTCACTTAGTATAATATTCTCCAGTTCCCAAGTGCACAATAGTAAATGAGTGGATCAAAAAACTATGGTACATTTACACAATGGAATACTACACAGCAGAAAGGAAGAAGGAGCTAGTATCCTTTGTAACAGCATGGATGGAACTGGAGAGCATTATGTTAAGTGAAATAAGCCAAGTGCTTTTGATTGAAGGGGTGACATAGCATTAGCATCAGACAAAGTCCACAGGAAACAAAAATAGGAAGGGTCTGAATTTCCAAGAAAATAAAATCAAATAATACAGTGAAGATTCCTGGTGGGCAAGATCGAGACTCCAAAAAGGGCAGAATTGAAAAGTGGTTTAAAGATTATCTCAGCTACCTACTTTAATACCTAATGTTGTCTATCTGGGATCCTAGACCCTAGGTGTTAGCACTGCAGTGGAGGGGGAAGGAAGGGCATATTGTGGAATCCCTAAGGATAAAACAGATTGCTTTTGACTGTAAACTTCTTGCAAGCAGGAATTGTATGTGCAATGTTCACTGTATATTACCTAGAAGGTCATACTTTGTGTTTACAGGGGTCTATGTTGACTATTTAGAAACAGTAGATTCAAACTCACATTGCAATTCTATGAAGAATCTCAACACTGACTCATTGGCTACAAGATACCCTAGAAGCATTTGAAGCTATTTTCTATCAACAAGCAAGGAGAGATGTTGGCCTAAGTGATACTTAAGTTATTTTCATGGCCATATATCAAGGCCATTGAACCAACTGGCTCTACACAAAAACAACTGTTAATATAAGGTCCTTGGACAGTGGTGGACCTGGGGAAGAAATGAATCACAAAATTGTCTAAATTACGTGAGCACACACAGTAAATAGGAGTTCCATTTTATGAAAATTTGGTAAGAATATGCAGTTCCAATAAATAATTAGAATTGAATTTATCGAAGCTCTGCATGCACAACTTTTCAAAAACACAACTAATGTGTAAGGTGAGGCACACCTGAACACACCCCAGCCCTAATCAAGTGACTACCAGCTATCGTACAGAGAAGTATTTTCATGCCGCACTCACCTTAAAACACAAGTGTAGAATCCACTGTCTTGTGCTTCAGCTGAGTGAAACCATATTGAGTCTTCTTCTTTGCTCATCCTGACTTCTGAAAATATGATGGGCTCTTCCAAATCACCTTTGTTTTTATACCACATAAGCCTGAGCCCAGTGCTCTGGGCCATGCTATAGTTTGTGCGAATATAACTGTAGAAAAGGGCACATTTCACTCGGACTGGTTCACCTGCCAAAGCCATGTATGTCTTGAGATCCACTGACCAGTCAATGCATCCATCCACTGAAAGAAAACCAGATGAGGCATGAGACACAGTGAGCATTGTAGATAATGATGACATGAGCAACAATCATTGCCAACACGTGCTGAGGACTTATTATGAGCCAGGTGCTATGTCAAGTGCTTTACTTAGATTATCTCATTCAATATTCTCAGTGGTCCTGTGACGTAAAACAGCATCTTCTTTGAACCTAGGCAAGCAGGATCTCTGCTCTAGCCCTGTGCCTTTGGGGTGCTTCGAGTCGTGTACAGTAATCTTCTATTTAGGCTTGACTAGATCCACCAAGGAGCTCCAACACTCATGCCTATGGAGTTTGCCTGGGACCCCATGGCTAGATCTCAATACCAGCAGAGTGTGAGACTGAATTACTAGAATGACACTGACATTATGATTTTAGTTGACTCAAATTGATTTTATAGAGGGGAGTCCCACAAAACAAATATTTCCACAGAGTCCCTATCTAGCCTATGAGTAGCCCACAGATTTGACACTTTTATTTTTGCTTTACAGATGAGAAAGCTGAGACAAGTACTTTGCCCAAGGTCGCATAGCTAATAAGTGGTGGAAAAACAGCCTGATTATAGAGACTGTGTTTTTAACCCCTACCCTCTGCCTATCACTGACAAGAACCATTATGTTATTTATTTGCCTTTTAGGAAGTAAATGCATGGTAGGAAGCAGTAGGCACCTAAAGTAATTATTTGCCATTACCTACATGTCAATGTTCAATAGTATGACCTATTAATAGCAAATATTTAATCACAGTTTGATTTTTTTTATACCATTAGGCCTCCGTTGCTGCTTAGCTGGTGTGTGCTCATGGGAATATATTATATTAATGTATTAATGTCAGAGTTAATAAAATAATATTAGGTGGGTAATTCTACCATTAAAAAAAGACATATAAAATTAATTGCTTCTTTTCTAGAACAGTTGGTAATGAGACACTGTAGATAATTTATTATGATAGTCAATATATTAGCATAGATATTCTACCTCCAATTGCTTATTTTCAAAAAAATTTCATCAAATTATGCTAAATCCCTCAATATTACTTAATTATCTTTTAAAATTATATTTTTGCTTATAATTTATTACCTGATGTTCACCATTTTTTTAAAAGATGTTGAGAGCTCTATAACCCAATGTGTATCTCTTTTAACCTCAGTTGATGGGTTAAATCTCAGAGCTAAATGCAATGGCCAAGTGTAATAACTATCTTATCTCAGAATTTTGCTTTCTAGATAAAAGGTTGTTTTTTTTTAAACCAGGGGTTCAAGGACACCCAGGGACGAAGGTGCCTGGATAGACCTCAAAGTTGTTGGTAAAATATTGTGCCTATGTATTTGGTTATACTTTTCTGGGCAGATATTCCACAGCTCGTTTTTAAATCTTCAAAGGGCCTATGGCCCAAGGAACTTTTTCAACTCTGTGTTTTCTAATCTTTCTTTCTGACTTAAATTTTCACTGCCCTGCTCCATGTGGGCTTCTATGATAAGCTCCCCCAAATCGTCTTATAATATGTTAAGTACTCATTAGAAATAAATTAAAAATCAAATCAATAATTCATTCTAAATTTATGCTGGAGGGTATTTGAACTTGATTTGAGAATTCAGAGAGCACAAGACCCATCACTTTGTATTGTGTACTGTTGAAATCAAGAAGCTACAATTTGATTGGACTAAAAATGTATTGATCACTGGCTATCTTTTGGGGGCTCTTTTATTCACTTCCTGGTATCAGTCATTTACCTGTCATTTGTCTCATAACTGTCAAGAACTGATACAAGGAAATCTGCATGAGTTGGCCTTTATGGGTCATAATAAATTATGGATGATACACCTCTGGATTAAATGAAATTTTAATATTTCTTGTTTTATCATATTTAAATGAACTTTATATTTTTCTTTTTTATGGATTATCTCTGTCACTGTTCCACTGAATTAACACAACTGAGAAGTAACAATATAAATGTTTTAAAAGTGATTTATTTTAAAAGTTCATTAATAGAAAGAAAATATGGGCATAATTTTATTTTAAGTTAATATTTCCATTTTTGTTTTCCCCTAACCTTAAGGTGCACAGTAAGTGTTTCTGAATTCAAAATTTTGTCCTGGCAAAGTAGCTTCAACTTCTACAAGTATCTAATTTATAGTGGAAGAAAACCTTTGGAATGATTTTTCTACTTTCTCTCTAAATCCCTTTAGTTACCTCCTCTAAATGATCTTTTGTATAATATACACCTTTACAATGTAAATAGACTGTTTGACCTGTTTAATGACGAGATATAGTTGGAATTGAGGATAACGAAAATATCTACTCCTTAGACACAACATTCATGTTATAAGGCAGTTGAAGACATTTAACTGCCATTACAATTAGCTTTAGCATACAGAGCTTGAGGGTTCACGGAGAGTTCATTTCCTTTTAAGTAACATCTGAGCAAAATGCCTTTGATTTAATGGACTCGTGGTTTGTTTTCTTCTGTTCCCTTGCTTTGGGTAGCAGAGAGGGAGTATTTAGTTATAAGGTAGTTGGTAGGCAAAGAAGAGATATACATTAATGGGGACAACAATTCCCAAACATCACCCCCCTTTATTCTTTTCATTTAGTATTCATAATACAAGGTGACAATATAAGGTATCTCAAGAGACCTGAGGCAATCAGTGAAGGACCACCTGCCACTAAATATTTTCTCACACTGAACATTCATCTAGAGAGCACTGCATCACTACTGGATTTCAACAAATAAGATTTGTTTTTATTGAGGTGTTACTTTAAGGAAAACAAATCAGTAGTGGGGCAAAATGAGAGGGAGTAGGATAGAGTGCATTTATTTTTTAGAATTGGGACTAGTAAACCAACTCACAAGGATGTACTGAGGAAAGAGACAAGGAAAGTCTAGTGGCAAGGAAGTATGAAGAGACAGAAACCTTGAGTTTAAGCACTGAAAGTTGTGACAGGGTCACAGAAATGCAGGAGGCGGGGAAAGACCACATGCTATTCAATCGGCCAAGGGCCATTTCAAGAAACAAAGATGATGCCATCTGAAGTCACTGGTACAAGTTACAATTCTGTAATAATAAGGATATTGCAATAGCATGCCACACTTTCAGACCCCCTTGTATGTTGACACTCCATACTCATTTGTCAAATAGCTGGAAGGAAGAGATCTGTGTTGTAACTGGCAAAGGTGCAGGCTATGGACAGGCTGGAGACCTACTGGAACTGAGTAGCCCACCATGGAAGCCAGCCCACAAGCTTGACTTCATTGGCACAAACCTTTACTTCATGGAGCAATCCAGCCCTATTCTGTTTACAACTCCAGTGGTGCCTGTTTCAGTTGGCCTCCAAGGGACTCCTGAGAAACTGGTTTCCAATTAGATTGTCTTCTTTCACAGGTGGTTTGATAACTGGGTTTCACTGACTAAGCAACAAGTGTAAATAGGGGTGTTGCAGGAAGGAAAATACTTTTATCAAAACAAGCAAACAAACAAAAAACCAACAGTGAAATTCTGCAGTTGGATTGAAGCTTGCTACAGAGCAAACTCATTGAAAGTATAAGTGAGTGCGTGCCTGTGCTCTGCTTCACCAGTCACACAGAATGATTATGCATATTCCTGTCATTGCATTAGAAAACACCTCCTATTTCTAAAGTATCTGTTTTATGATCACTCTTAAGTCTTATGAATAGCAATTAAAGTAGTATTTAAAATAACAATTGTGTTTCTTTGGATTCTCATCTCTACTCTCTTGATTTAGTTTTCTGTAGGGCTCACAGTTATTGCTCTTTGTTTTGTGTTCTTGGCAGAAATGCTCTTATTTCTGAGCTATCCAAAAACAATTATGATGGAGTAAAGGAAGCCACTTTAAAACACAGGTCTCTATTTCAATCATTTTTACTCTAATCTGAAAAATAAGTGGGTGCTTAAAATATTTGACATGAAGATTCAGACAAAGGGAGTATATGAAGCATATAAAGGGGCATGCTTGTGTCCATGCAATTTATTTTGCCAAGAGGAGTCTCCTTTACTATTAGTAAAAACTAATAGTCTCCTGGAAAGTACCTGGAGTGACCAAAGCAAACTTATTTAGCCTCTTTATAAATAAGCCTCTGCTTTCTCCTTAATACAACTGAAAGAGCAAATCCAACCACTCCTACATGCTGTGAAAACAAAGCCCTGGGGAAAGTTTATAAATCTTTAAAAGAGGATGATATGTTATTATCAATAATGATAATCATATTATTTTATTTTTAAAGTATTACATGCAATAAAATTACAAACTCTAATGGCTATGTACATGATAATTTTTATGGGACAATAGGATATATGAACATCTGTGTGGAAAAATTTCAGCCATTTTTAATATAATGAGAATGGTTTGTGTGACATTGATATAACCTAGCAGCCAAGGAGTGTGGACTGAAATGTGCATGTGTGACAAATGATGACTTCACTCTGCTAGTCAGTGGGGATGGTAGATACCGTTGAGTGAGCATGTGTACTGTGTGGCTGTCATATTAAAAAAAGTCTGAGCAAGTAGAGCAATGAATCTGAATCAAATCTCGCATTAAGCTTGAACATTTCTCCATAGAAAATGTGGTTGATTCAGAAGGTCACAGGATGGGTAACTGGTGATTGGCAGCTTCATCATGACAATGTTCCCACTCATGCACCACATCTCGTGCAGAGTTTTTTGGTGAAACATAAAATCACCCAGGTCATTCAGCCACCCTAACAGGCCGATTTGGCACCATGCAACTTTTGCCTTTCCCCAAAACTAAAATCCCCTTTGAAAGAGAAGAGATTACAGACCATTGATGAGATTCAAGAAAATATGATGGGGCAGCTGATGGCAATTGGGAGAACTGTGTGTGATCCCATGGTGCCTACTCTGATGGGGACTAGACACTATCATTCTATGTACAATGTTTCTTGTGTATCTTCTTCAATAAATATCTATTTTTCATTACATGACTGGATACCTTCTGGACAGAGCTTGTATATCTACGTAAAGAGGGGAGATGGGAAGATGGTGGCTGAGCACGTGGAAACTGAGCCCACATGCTCATGCTCCTACCATGGATTTTTCTGCTGCTTTTCCGACAAGCGACCTGAACAATCAATGGAATCTTAGCTGATATGAATTTTTGAAGCCAAGGAGTACAGAGAAGCCTTTGCACCTTCCAGTAAGAAATTGTATACGTTGAAAGGGAGGTACCCTGTGTAAGGTAGCTGCAGTGGAAGAGAGAGCAGAGGAGAGAAAACATAGCTTAGTATCTCCTATCCCTCCTGCAGTGGGGGACCCCAGTCCCACACAGGAAACCCCCAAACCTAATCAGGACAGACGTGGGAAGATATACAGAGTCTGGGAGGTATACATTGCACACACTGTGTGAGCAGCATGTCCATACCTGCAGCGACAACCAGGAGAGACCAAGAGAGAAATTCTAGCTCCTAAGAATGTTGGAGACACAAACAGGCTGCTGCCACAGCTGACTATGAAAGTTTTTAGCTTTTGGGTAAGTGGAGTATGTCAAGAGCCAGACAGTGGTTTGGAGCTGCAATGTGGGTACCATATAGGGACATTTTTTAGGAGGGAGTGGAGATGTGACTGAGCAGAGAACCCACACATGCATGCAGCTGCCCTGCCAGCAAAGTGGCCAGATTCAAAGCAATGTTCTTGCCTGCTGAACCCAGCTGACCAGGAGGGGTCGAAGGCTACACAGTGAAGAGATTGTGGGGGACCCACCCAGTACAACTTGTGAGCAGGACGCTGTGTACAGAATAGAGGGTTTGGCTCTTAGCCTCCTGCAAAAGCAGTGAGCTGGGAAATGCACAGGCAGGAGCTGAGCACTTGAGATACTTTGCAGCCATGCAGGACCACTCAAACCACAGTACAAAACTTTTGGAAAGGGAAGTCATGCCCATCCCCTACCTTCAGGACTGCAAACTCTGCAGAAGAGTAAAGCTAGGCTCAAGAACCCTCTGCCAGGTGCATATCTGCCAGGCAAAGAGAGAGAATCTCCTAAGCAGCCTTTTATGAACTTTTATCAGATGCTGTGCTGGCTCCTCCTTGGGCCATAATCCACTGAAAAGAGAAGAGCAGAGAGATCAGACATTGGCATAGCAAGAGGTATTCAGCCCTTTGCCCAGCCTCAGCTCTCACACAGAGCTGCCATTAGCACCAAGCAGGAAAAAGATGACCCTTGTACACAGATTGCCCCCTTACATGAAATAGACAGCTAATTCACCAGAAACTATACATTATTGAAAATAATCTGAGTCAGATCAAGATGTGTGACACAGGAACAGGGGAACACACCCACCATGTTCTATGAAGAGTGAACAGTGTCTCCCAGTGCTGATCCAGGGATTCCACCTTCCTGATCGCACCAGAGGTCCCCTCTAGGGGCACTCAGAAATGGTACATGAGGTGCTGTCAGAAAAATTGATGAACCACCCTTGGGCCTTGTGCTGATAAAATGCTAGCAGGGTAGAACAGCGGAGACCAACCAAGCCTGAAGGAGACAGCCACAGACTATAATTGCTTTTAACCTTGAACAGGTTGCATAAAGCTAGACTGGGACACCAGCTGAAATTGGGGACAGAAACTGAAGGAGAAGACAGTAGTCCAACAAAAACTAGGCTCTGCTGAGATGAATTCAACCTCATTCTCTTTAATTATTTGCTACTTTTTCTCCTGCACAGGTTTTAAACATTGTTTCTTTGTCTTCGATTTTGTTCCTATTATTTCACTATTTTTATTTTATTTTATTATATATATTTATATTATTATTAGTTTTTTCTTCTCAATTTAGTTTTAATTCTAATTTCATATTTTACTCTTCCCTTCTCTTACTCCATTTCCTTTCACCTTTCTCTTTCGTATTTTTGTTTTAAATTTTATTTTTCCCTTTCTACGCCTTGTTTCTGTTCCTCTTCCTATTTCTCCTCCCTCCATCCTCTCAAAACCATCTTCCTTTCCATTAGTCATCTCACATTCTTTTTCCCTTTCTCATAATATCCTTATTGTCATTCAAACTTTATTAATATTTGCTTGGTTGTCATCATTATTGGAATTTTTGTAGCAGTTTTTCAATTTTTTCTCTAGTTGTTCACTATATATTTTTTACTTTAAATTTCATATTTTACTGTTGCATTTTCCTACTCCATTTCATGTTCATCTTGCCCTGTCTTACATTCACTTTATTTTCTAAAGTATATTTTATTATGTAATTACAGTTGTCCCATTTTTTCTTCTCCTTTATTCCCCTCTGCCCTGAAATCCCCTCCTACCAACATCACCCCTACTTAGTTCATGTCCATGGGTTGTACATATAAGTTCTTTGGCTTCTCCATTTCCTGTACTATTCTTAACCTCCCCCTGTCCATTTTGTACCTGCCATTTATGCTTCTTTCTTCCTAAAACTTTTCTCCCTTTTTCCCCCACCCTTCCCTGCTGATAACCCTGTATGTGATCTCCATTTCTGTGATTCTGTTCCTTTCTAGTCATTTGCTTAGTTTGTTACTGTTTATAGGTTCAGTTGTTGATAGCTGTGAATCTGTTGTCATTTTATTGTTCATAGTTTTGATCTTCTTCTTTTCCTTAGATAAGTCCCTTTAACACATCATATAATAAGGGCTTGGTGGTGATGAACTCCTTTAACTTTCCTTTATCTGGGAAGCACTTTATCTGTCCTCCATTCTAAGTGATAGCTTTGCTGGATAGAGTAATCTTGGAGGTAGGCCCTTGCCTTTCATGACTTTGAATGCTTCTTTCTAGCTCCTTCTTGCCTGTAAGATTTCTTTTAAGAAATAACTTGATAGGCTTATGGCAACTCCTTTGTAAGTAACTGCCTCCTTTTTCTCTTGCTTCTTTTAAGATTCTCTCTTTACCTTTAATCTTGGGTAATGTAATGATCATATGCCTTGGTTTGTACTTCCTTGGGTCCAAGTTCTTTGGGACTCTCTGAGCTTCCTGGACTTCCTGAAGTCTATTTTCTTTGCCAGATTGGGGAAGTTCTTCTTCATTATTTTTTCAAATAAATTTTCAATTCTTTGCTCTTCATCTTTTCTCCTTCTGGCCCCTCTATGATTCAGATGTTGGAACATTTAAAGTTGTCCCAGAGGTTCCTCAGCCTCTCCTCATTTTTTCAAATTCTTGTTTCTTCATTGTATTCTGGTTCAATGTTTATTTCTTCCTTCTGCCCCAAATGGTTGATTTGAGTCCCAGTTTCCTTCCCTTCATTGTTGGTTCCCTGTATATTTTTCTTTATTTCACTTTGCATAGCCTTCATTTTTTCCTCTATTTTGGAAACATACTCAACCATTTCTGTGAGCATCCTGATTACAGCGTTTTGAACTCTGCATCTGATAGATTGGCTATCACTTCATCATTTAGTTATATTTTTGGATTTTTGATCTGTTCTTTCATTTGGGCCATATTTCTTTGTCTCGGAATGCCTGTTACATTGTAAGAGGTGGAACCTTAGGTATTGACCAGGGCATGGCAACCCACTTTGCTGTGTTGTGGCACTATATGTGGAGGAGGGGTCCAGTCTGTGTAAATGTTTTTTCTTTAGCTCCTTGGTTGTTGGGCTTCCATACAGTTCAAATTTCTGGAAGTTCTGTTTTTTTGTTTTTGTTTTTTTTTTAACGTGTTGTTGTCCTTCTTTTGGTTGTGTTAGGAGGCAAAGTGTATGTACCTATGCCTCCATCTTTGCCAGAAGTCCTACATTCCTTTTATATTTTATTTTTCCCTTCCTTAGCTTGGTTTCTAACCCATATGCATATTATTTATCTTCCCTCTCTACACTCAAAATCATTTTTCTTCCCTTCAAATATCTCAAAATCTTTTTTTTTCTTTTTTGTTTCTTATATTGTTTTTCTCTTTCCACCTTTATTAAACTTTGCTCTTTTGTTGTGGATAATGCTGTGGTGGTTGTTTTCCTTCAATTTGATTCCTATTTTTTACTATATTTCTTTTTTTCTCCATACTTCATAATGTACTTTTCCCTTTTCTCACTCTATTTTGTCCTATCCATCCCTATTTTATTTACATTGTAAATTTCATTTTATCCATTTCTTCACCTAGTTTCTATTTCTTACTCTTACACCCTACCCTCTCAAAATCGTTTTTTATGTCATTAGTCACCTCATATTCTTCTTTACTATCATATATTATTCTTTTTCTCTATCCAACTTTATTAATCTTAGCTCATTTCTTATTAATGTTGAGGTGGTGATTTAGGGATTTTTTTTTTTGGTGTGGGTATTGCTTGCTAGGTTGTTTTGTTTTCTTCTGCTGCTACTGTACAACAGAATACAAGATGTGGTAGGGACTGTGACTTTAAGTCCACCAGCCAGAGGGGAGAACCCACCAATGAATGATCCAACAGCAACGAAAACCAAATTGTAAGAGAGCACACACAAACTGCATAAAGGGAATCCCTAAAGTATCCATCTCAGGAGATCAAGGACACTGCATCACTGAGTCTCTCAGGACTCCCGCCATAGAAGGCCACCCCAAGAAGACAGATAATCAAGGCAGATAAACTCAATAAGCTAAAACAAACAAAAAATCCCCAGAAAGAGTGCTAAACAAAATTGAGGTAAGGAATTTATCAAATATAGAGTTCAAAGTCATGGCTATAAGGATGCTAAAGGAACTCAGTGAGAACTACAAGGAACTTAGTGGGAAATACGTCAGCATAAAAAGGACATAGAAATTGTGGATAAAAACTATAAGAAAATGAAGAACACAATATATGAAATGAATAATACACTAGACAGAATTAAAAGCAGAGCAGAAGAAGCAGAGCAACGAATCAACAAGTTGGAAGACAAGGTAGAAAATAAAAACACCCAGTCAGAGCAACAAAACAAAACAAAATAAAAAACAAACTAACAAAAAAAGACTAAAAAAGAATGAAGATAGTTTAAGGGAGCTTCAGGACAACATGAAATGTAATAATATTTGCATCATAGGCATTCCAGAAGGAGAAGAAAAGGAGCAAGGAGTAGAAAACCCGTTTGAAAAAATAATGACAGTAAAGTTCCCTAACTTGGTGAAGGAAAACATCATGCAATTTCAGGAAGCACAGAGGGTCCCAATCAAGATGAATCTAAAGAGGTCCCTGCCAAGACACATAATAATTAAAATGGCAAAATTTAAAGAGAGAGAGAGAATTTTAAAAGTAGCAAGGGAGAAATAGCTACTCACATATGAGGGAGCTCTGATAAGGGTATCAGCTGATTTCTCAACAGGAACACTATAAGCTATAAGGGACTGGCACAAAATATTCCAAGTAAGGAAAAGCAAGGACCTGCAATCAAGACTACTCTTTCCAGCAAAACTCTCATTCAAAATGGAAAGAAAAATAAAGAACTTTCTGGTCAAATGAAAATGCTAAAAGAGTACAGTTTCACCAAGCCAGTATTGCAAGAGATGTTAAAGGGATTGCTTTAAGAAGATGAAGAAAAACAGAGAGAGGCAGAGAGAGGAACACAGGTATAAAGAGAAAAAATGGCAATGAATAAATATCTAAAAATAACAACTCTGAATGTAAATGGATTAAATGCACCAATCGAAAGGAATAGCATAGGTGAATGGATAAGAAAACAAAATGAGCATGTATGTTGTCTACAAGAGACGCATCTCAGAACAAATGATCTACTCATGCTACTCAGGCTGAAAGTGAAGGGATGTAAAAAAATATATTCTAAGCAAATGGATATGAAAAAGAACCTGTGGTAGCAATACTTATATCAGAAAAAAATAGACTTCAAACAAAGGCTATAACAAGAGACAAAGAAGGTTAATACATAATATTTATGGGAGTTGTCCAACAAGAGGATATAACACTTGTAAACATATATGCAACCAACATAGGAGCATATAAATACATAAAGAAAATCTTAGAGGACTTTAAGAAGGAGATCAATAGTAATACAGTCATTATAGGAGATTTTAACGCCCCATTGTCAACAATGGATAGGTCTTCCAAACAAAGAATTGACAAGGATATCGTGGAATTGAAGGGCAGCCTAGATCAAATGAACTTAACTGCATATATGTATACATGTATGTATGTGTGTGTGTGTGTGTGTGTGTGTATCACCTTCCATCCCAAAGAAGCAAGATATACATTCTTCTCAAATGCACATGAATCATTTTCAAACAGACTACATGGTAAGACAAAACACAAACCTCAAAAAAATTGAAGAAAATTGAAATCATATCAAGTGTCTTCTCAGAACACAATTGCCTGAAACTAGAAATGAAATTCAAGGAAAAAACTCAAATCATTCAAATATATGGAAGCTGATTAACATATTAAATAACAAGTGGATTAACAATGAGATCAAAGTAGAAATCAAAACATACCTGAAAACAAATGAAAATGAACACACAACAATCCAAAACCTATAGGACACAGTAAAGGCAAACCTGAGAGAGAAATTCATAGCAATACAGCCCTCCTAAAGAAGATAGAAAAAAATCTCAAATAAAAAGCCTAATCCTACATCTAAAAGGACTAGAGTAACAACAACAAGAATAGCCCAGAGTGAGTAGAGGAAGAGAAATAATCAAAACTATAGCAGAATTAAATAACATAGAGACTAAACAAACAGTCAAGGAATGAAGGAGTCCAGGAGCTTGTTCCCTGAAAATATAAATGAAATAAACAAACCTTTAACCAGACTCACCAAGAAAAAAGGGAAAGGACACAAACAAATAAAATCAGGAATGAAAGAGTAGAAGTAACAGCTGATACCAAAGAAATAAAAAGCATTGTATGAAATTATTATGAACAACTATATGTCAAGACGTTGGAGAACCTGGGCAAAATGGGTAAATTTCTAGAAACATACAATCTTCCAAAACTCAATAAAAAAGAAGCAGAAAGCATGAATAAACTGAAAACACATAGAGAAATCAAAGCAGTAATAAAAAAAATCAGAAAAAAAACCCTGGACCAGATGGTTTCACAGGTAAATTTAACCAAAGAATCAGAGAAGAAATAACTCCTATTCTTATCAAACTATTCCAAAAGAATTCAAGAATGAAGACTCCCAAACATTTTCACAAAGCCATATTATCTTAATTTGAAAACCAAATATAGACACAATGAAGACAGAAAACTACAGGCCAATATCTCTGATAAATATAGATGCTAAAATCCTCAACAAAATATTGGCAATGCCAATCCAGGAATACATGAAAAAGATCATACCACATAATCAAGTGAAATTTAACCCAGGGATACGACCGTGGTACAATATTTGCAGATCAATAAACACAATGTACCACATAAGCAAAGGAAGAACAAACACCACATGATCATATCAACAGATGCTGAAAAAGCATTGAATCAAATCCAGATCTGATTTATGATAGAAAAAAAAAACACTCAGCAAAGTAAGAATACAGGAAGCCTACCTCAACATAATAAAGTCCACATATGAGATAACTACTGCCAACATCATACTCAATGGGCACAAACTAAAAGCTTTTCCCTTAAGATCAGGAACAAGACAAGGTTGTCTGCTTTCACCACTCCCATTGAATATACAACTGGAAGTTTTAGGCACAGTGATTGGAAAGGAAAAAGAAATAAAAGGCATCCAGTTTAGGAAGGAGGAAATAAAACTATTTTTATTTGCAGGTGACATGATAGTATACATAGAAAACCCCATTGTCTCCATGAAAAGCTACTCAATGTAATGAGTGAATTTAGAAAAGTAGCAGCATACAATGTTAATATTCAGAAACCTATGACATTTTTATACACCAACAATGAGCTATTGGAAATAGAAACTAGGAAAAATATTTACTATAGCAACATGAAAAATAAATTACCTAGGAATAAATTTAACTGAGGAGATAAAATAATTATACTCAGAAAATTATAGAACACTTAAGAAAAAAATTGAAGAAGATACAAGTAAGTGGAAGCATATACCAAGTTCATGGATCGGAAGAATTAATTTCATTAAAATGTCCATACTACCCAAAGAATCTATAGATTCAATGCAATCTCTATTAAAATACCAATGGCATATTTCACTGATCAAGAAGAAATACTCCAAGAATTAATACGGAACCAAAAAAGACCCAGTATAGCCTCAGAAATCTTGAGAAAGAAGTATAAAGTGGAAGGGATCACAATACCTTATATAAAACTATACTACAGGTCTATCTACTGTAATCAAAGCAGCCTGGCTCTGGCATAAGAACAGACAAATAGTTCAATGGAAATGAATGGACAGCCCAGAAAAAAACCCATGTCGCCATAGTCAATTGATATTTGACCAAGGGGGCATGAGCATACAATGAGTAAAAATAATCTCTTCAAGAAATGGTGTTGTGAGAACTGGACTTGTAAATGCAAAAAATGAAACTAGACCAACAACTTATAATATACAGCAGAATAAACTCAAAATTTGTAAAACACTTAAATATAAGTTGTGATACCATAAAAATCAGAATAAAATATAGGCAATAAAATTTCATATATCCCATATAGCAATGTTTTTGCCACTATATCCCCTAGGGCAAAGGAAGTAAATAAAGAAAAATAAATAAATGGGAATACATCAAATTGAAAAGCTTCTTCAGGGCTAAAGAAACCATCATTAAGATGAAATGGGAATCAACCATATGGAAGAACATATTTGCCTATGATATATCAGACAATGATTTGATCTCCAAAATATATAAAGAATTCATCTGACTCAATGCTAGGAAGTCAAATAATTCATTTAAAAAATAAGTGGAACCTAATCAACAAAACAAACAAATGAATAAAAAGGACCAGGGACATGGAAATAAAGAACAAAATGACAGTGACCAGAGGGGAGGTGGGAGGGGGATAACGGGGTAAACAAGGGGAAGGGTCAAGTCAAAGAGTGTGTATAAAGGATCCATCATCAAGGACAAGGGGGTGGGGATTGGCTATGGGAGTGGGGATTGTATGGAGAGGGGGAGAGAAACAGGAGAAAAGTGGGTACAACTGTAAATGAACAGCAATAAAAAAAGTTTTGGGATCTATGGTGGCAGAAGAGTGAGTGGAAGTTACATTAACCTCCTCCCAGGTCCAATCTGGAATTACAACTAAATTGTGGAGAAATCACCCGGAACAAATAACTGAACAATAGTGAGAGAGAAGCCTTATAACCACAGACGGAAGAATCAGCTTCAGCACAATGTAACTGGTAGGGATGGTGGTAGAGATGGGAGAGGGCTGGTTGAGCACCCACAGGCAGCAGCTGAAGTGCCAGAGGGATATTTAAGTGGCCAGTTGGATCCCCCTGAGAGGTGTGGGATGTAAACCCTAAGCTGGAGCACCACAGCCCAAAAAGTACATAGATAACATCCAGCTTTGAAAAGCGGCAGACTTGCTCTTTGCCAGACGCAGATGGCTGGAGATGCAAACAGCCTTTTAAAGGGATAACACATAAATTTTCATATACTGCCACTTACCCTGGGCACTGGAAAATTGGAGGGGACAGAGTGGACTAGAGACAAGGAGAGACTGTGGATGGAGGCTTTTGAGAGAGAACCAAGAAAGTAGCTACTGTGATCCCAGTGCTGAGTCGTCCCTCATACTGCAGGGGCCATCTTGCTCAGGGAGACCATACCCTCTGAGGGGCAGCAGCCTGCGGGGAAACACTAGCCCCTATTCCAGGAAGGATTCTGCCCCCGCCCCACCGTGGTGCATAATACTGACTGCTGAGTACAGAGTGACTAGATTAACAATGGAAGGGGGCAGCCACAGACAGTAGATCCCAGGTAGTATTGAACAGGCTGCCTAAGGTCAGATGGGGTCAACATCTGACATGGCCAGAGGCAGATCCAGAAAGAAAAAATGATGGTAAATATTAGATGCTATTGAGACGAAACCCACAGTGATCGTCTCCATGATTTATGATATTTCCTTTCCTACATAGCTATTTAACATTCATTTCTTGTCCTTCTAGTTTGTGCACATTAAGTCACTAGATTTTTTACTATAGTTTATTTCATTTCACATATTTTGCCCCTCACTTCTCTTATCCCATGTTACTTTCTTCTTTCCTATTATTATTTTCACTTTAAATTGTGTTTTCTCTCTTGCTACAACTTGTTTCCATTCCACATACTTATTTTCTCTCCCCTGTCCACCCTCTCAAAACCAATTTTCTTGTCAATAGTCATCCACATTATTTTTTCTGCTCTTAAAATACCATATCCTCCATCCTTAGCAGCATTTGCCCATTGGTTGTGGCTAGGGTACTTGTTGTTACATTTTTTAAAAATTTTATCTCTAGATCCTCACTAATTTTGTTTCTCAGTTCTCAAATTTTACCATTCCCCGCTCCTATCCTTTTCTTTTGTCTGAAATTTTAATTTTGCCCTGCCCTAGCTTGTTTTTTTTCCTTTTTTTTCTTTCATCGGCCCATTTTTCCCCTTTCTTTATTCTTTATTCTTTTTTCTTTTTATCTCAAATTTTAATTTTCCCTTTCTTAGCCTGGTATTTGTTTCTCACTATTAATATTTCCTCTCCCTTTATGATCTCAAAATCACTTCCCTTTCCTCAAGACTTCTCTTATGCTTATCTTTGTTTTTTTCCTCCCTTATCCCCATCCTACCTATATTAATTTTAGCTCATTTGTTGTTGATAGTGCTGTGGTGGATCTTTTTCTGTAATTTGGCTCCTTTTTAAAAAAAAAATATTTATTTACCTTTTCTTTTTTCCCCTCTCACTTTATTTTATTTTGTTTTCTGCTTATGCCTTATACCATACACTACCCTTTTCTTACTTTATTCTGCCACCTTCATTCCCTTTTTTATTTATGATGTAAATTTTATTTTCTCTCTTTGCAATGCACTATTTCCCTGTTATTAGTGCTCCTCTTACTACCCACTCAAAATCATTTTCTTTTAGTAGGTCACCTCATATTCACTCCCCTTTCTTATAATAGTCTTAATCTCTTTACACGCTTATTAATTACAGGTTCATTTGCTGATGATAGTGGAAATGCACGTGGGGGTTACTTTTGCAGGTGTGGGTTTGTTTCCTGGTCTTTGTGGTTTTGTTCTAGCAGCAAAAGAGCATACACGATGTGGTGGTTTGAGTGACACTGAGTCAACCAGCTGAAGGGAAGGACCCACCAAAGGAAGGCCCAAGAAGAGTCAAAACGCAATTACATCCATAGAACCAACATAAATGGCATTAAGGGCAACCCAAGAGCATCAGGTTCTAGAAATCAAAGAGTCTGCACCATTGAATCACGCAGGTCTCCTATCAGAGAAGTTCACACCACAAAGAAAGGGAGTCAAAACAGATCAATTTAAGAAACAGAAGCAAACAAGAAGAGGCTCCAAAAATATGGAAAGACAAAGAAACAACCCGCAACTGAAAGGAAAGGAAGAATCCACAGAAAGATTCTAAATGAAATAGAGGCAAGTAAATTTTCAGATATTGCGTTCAAAACAATGGTTATAAGGAAGCTCAATGAGCTCAGTAAGAATGACAAAGAACTAGAGGGAAGCTACAAGGAACTTACTGTGAACTGCATCAGCAAGAAAAAGCACACAGAAACTATCAACAAGAGTGAGGATGAAATGAAGAATACAATTTCTGAATTGAAGAACACAGTAGAAGGAATAAAAAGCAGGCTACATGATGCAGAGGATCAAATATGTGAGCTAGAGGACAAGGTATGAAAAACATCCCAGAAAGATCAAGGAAAGGAAAAAAAGACTCAAAAAGAACAAAGAAGGGTTAAGGGAACTGCAGGAATACATGAAACATAATAATATCTGTATCATAGGGAACCAGAAGGAGAAGAAGAAGAGCAGGGGATAGAAAACATATTTGAAAAAGTAATGATGGAAAACTTCCCTAATTTTATGAGAGAAAAAGTCACACATGTGCAGGAATTACGTCGTGTCCCAATCAAGATGAACCCAAAGAGCTCAATCTAAGACAAAGCATGATTAAAATGGCAAAATTCAAATACAAAGAGAGAATCTTAAAGGCAGCAAGGGAGAGACAGGAAATTATATACAAGGGAGTTCAGATAAGGCTAGCAGCTGACTTCTCCACAAAAACACAAGCCAGAAGGGAATGAAAAGAAATATTCCAAATAATGAAAAGCAAAGGCCTCCAACCAAGACTATTCTACACAGCAAGGCTCTCATTGAAAATGGAAGTTGAAAGAAAGATTCCCAGACAAAAGAAGACTAAAAGAATACACATCCACCAAACCAGCATTGTAAGGCATGCTAAAGGGACTGCTTTAAGAAGATGTAGAAAAAGAACATGCGAGAGAGAGGAACACAATTGCAAAGTGGAAAAATGGTAATGAATGACTACTATCAATAATAATATCAATGGCACTGAAGCCATATAAGGCATTACAACTAAATCCTCAACTCCTGATTACCCAAGGCCTAATGAGTCTCCTTAGGAATTAGCCACTAGCCAGGAGTTCCTCTCACATATGCTGATGTTAATTTCAAGGCTACAGCCGCACATGTACCTGTGGGAGAGAGGATTTCAGCACACCAACCGCTTTAGCAGTCTTTTTGCTACTCTCTCAAATCCAGTGTGCTTGGCAGTGATCTTATGTCCCCTGCCAAATCTCTGCCTCCCATGATAACAGTCATCAAAGTCAAAACTTTGGGAGTCATCCCTTAATTTGTTTTTCCCTTCTCACTGACCTCCCCCTGCTCCTCCCAAAAAGCATTAAAACTTGTAATTTCTAAGGTCACCCAAATGTCTTCCCTCTTCTCTATTCTCATAGAAATGAAAGCCCAGACCATTATCGTATCTTGCTTGGACTATTGCAATATCCTCTATGATCTTTCAAACATTCCATTCCAATTTGCCCTTCAGACTACAACCTAAACTATAAGGTCATGTTCTTTTACTATTCAAAATCTGAAACGGCTCCTGATATGTAAAATCCCTAAGCCTAGCTCCCCTGGCTCACCAATAAAGATGGACTGTCTGTCTTTTTTGCCTCCCACCTCCAGCCACAATTCTTTACATGTTCTACACTTCAGTGAAAACTCACTACTCCCTGAACAAGCCATTCACTTCTTTGCCTTTGCTATTCTTGTTCCTTCCACTAGAAATATCTTTGCCTCTGTGTCTATCTTTGGAGATCCTACTGATTTTTTAAGACCCAGCTTCAAATGCCTCTTTGTCTGTTGTATTAAACTGTACTTCATTGCCTCAAGTGATTTTTTCACCTATTATGCTGCCGATGTTTTTGTCTATACACCTCCTTCCTAGTTAAATGAGCGACTCCTTTATTATGTATCGCTAGGACAAGGCCCAGTGCATTGCACACAATAGGCACTCATTAAATCTGTAAGGAACAATATTGTATATTAATTTCCCAAAATCACTAATAATCAAAAGTTGTTTGCATTTGTCAGATAATTTAAAATTCCTCCTCTTGCCACTATGCAGCACATCAGTGGTATGGCCAAACTCTGAAAGGAATGTCAGGGTTAGGGCCCAATGCACAAAATATGTTCCCCATAATAAATGACTGCCAGCTTTCCATTAGCTAGCATCACTAGACACAGGAATAAAAAAAAATGAATTCTGCCACATCCCTGATCCAGAACTCATGATTCCCTGGCAAGTCAGTCCCAGTCTACCACCTAAACCTTTCAAAATCAGGCCCTATAAAAATGGCTACTTACCACTCTCCAAGAGAAAAAACCTGCTCTTGACAGTGTGACCTCATCCCTCCTTATCCTAACCTAGCTCAGCTTTCCAGAGAGTAGTTATACTGAGGTCTCTTGTCCACTCAGCTCTTTTGTGTCTTTACCCTCATACCATTTCTCCCAACTTCCATGCCTCTCCCAACCAAACCCTAGTCATGCACTGAGCTTAGTTTACCTAGATATTAAGTTAGAAGTGGCATCCTGGGTTTTCTAACATATTGACTGGCACATTAGTCATGGTTACAAATTTTTTGTGTTTTTATAATCTCTCCTCAAAGCACTTCCTGGGCCAGATACTTACTGGGTCTTACTGAATATAGGTTTATACATTCTTATCCCACACAATCTCACACAATTAAGTGCTAATAGAGTGTACTGCTTTGGTTATGTAACTTTCATATTAGCTGGAGGTTAACCTTTGAATTGTTGAAAATATTTTCTAAATGTCCAAATTCACATTTCTTCCTGACTAAGTAGAGAACTGTGATAAGAATGAAATCTTTCTGG
Organism: Mormoops blainvillei; assembly: GCA_004026545.1. NCBI lineage: Eukaryota > Metazoa > Chordata > Mammalia > Chiroptera > Mormoopidae > Mormoops > Mormoops blainvillei. The sequence goes on from PVJD01010970.1 coordinate 40,194, forward strand.
ATTAACTGAAGATTTATCAGGTTCTCATGATCATTACCCTAGACCCCAATGCCAAGACTATATAAGAAGAGGGTGTGGCAGAGTGAAAAGAGCATAGAACTAGGTGAAGATCAAAAACTCTGGGTTTTTATTCCACTCTTATCTTCTTAAAGAGCTATGTGACCGATAAAGTCAGTTTCTACTCCCAAAAGAAATGGAGGCATTAAACTGAACACACTCTAACCCAGCACCAAGAAAACTGGTAATTGGATGGTTAGTGAGTTCTTTGCTCATGAAGATGAATTGCATCTGCACTAAATTGGAACCTCTACCCTAGTAATCTTTGTTTTGATTTTTTTCTTAATTTCAAAGTTACAGAGAAATAAAAAGAACAGTATTACAAACTCCCATGATTCCACCAACCAAATTTAACAATGTTAACTTTTCTCCAATTTGCTTTCAGTAGCTTTATTTTATTAAAGAAATAAAGCATCACAGATATACTATATTTAGCCATATATAATGCATACTTTTTTGCCCAAATATTTGTGGAAAAATAAGGATGCACATTATATATGGGTATAATGAGTACATGTCATGGGTATAATAATCCCATATATAATGCACACCAAAACATGGGTGGGCAATATACACAGCAAAATATAGTAGTTAATGTCCTCTTTAAGCACCATACACAGTCCCGTTCTTACCTGTAATCCCTGCCTGGATATAACCACTATTCCTTTCAACTTTTAGACTTGAATACGTAGGTAGATACTCTGAAGAAAAATTATTGTAGTGATTCAAAGTCTGCCTTACAGTGGGGAGTATGGATGTGAATAAATGTCAGTTTACTCATCACTCTTGTGAGGGGGGTTCCAGACAACTGAGTTCTGAGAGAGTATCCTTCGAGGCATGTACACAGTCCATACACTAGTACCCTACACCTCTCGCACAGCCCTAGTGGGGTCCAACCTCAGAGTCTATAGGCATTTTCTGCCCAAAATTAATTGTTTCCGTGCTGAGTGCTGCCATGCAGATTTCACGATGAGACCTCAGGATTTCAGGATGAATTATTGTCAAAGTTCTGCTCTGCTATAGGGAAAATTCTAATTCACAGCAGAGACACTATTTTTACTCAAGATAACAAGGCTCTAAAAGTGACAAGTGTGGGGTAGGGCCCACATCTTCTACTATACACTTGGCTCCCCTTATTTCAAGTCAAATTCTGGGTCAACTAGGATGTATATACTGGGAAGTAAGTGCAGATTACTACCTAGTCTTCCTCTTTTGATAACTTATTTCCCTCTTCATTTGCAAGATTAGCGTACCATTCAGCTGCATAAACCTATCCTTTTGCCAATAATGGAAGCCCTCACCCTGGTTCTGTCAGGGGATTTTGAGGTCACAGACCTCAGTGCACTTAAAGTGCTTACAATGGAGCTTGCCACACAAACAATACTCAGTAAATCTTTCCTGTTACTATTGTGACTACATTACTACTTCTATTAATTATATACCTATTTTGTTAATTATTCTATAGTATTCCTCAAGCCTTTACATACGATTATATTATTTCATTAAAATTGTCTTTTATATCATTTGTATATTAAATTTAGATAATTACTTTTTTTTCAAATTTGGGGCACAAATAAGTCATATTACCTATAAATTTCATTTCAGGACAGCAAACAGCCATTATGAAATATTTTAATGTGATATATTTTTTTATATTAATTGTGTATACTCACATGTGTACTAGGTGTATACTATAATAACTAATATAATATTATTGATTGCATATCATACTTATATTACATACTTATACATACATTTCTTTATTGCAGACTGAATATCATAGTTATAGTTCATAAGTTTGCATATGATATAGTAGGCAGTTAGACAGGCATGAGCAGAGTAGGGACAATAGACCAGGTACACAAGGTCACCGGGACAGAAAGTCCCAGGTGCCTAGTAATGAGAAAAACTGGGAAAACAAATATTGTAGGGTGGGACGTCACCCCCAGGGTGGTCTTTCTTCCCCTAGAATATCACTTGATATGCAGTTTGGACCCTTCCCTGAGCTTTTCTCCCCTGGTATATCACTAGTCCTACGGTAGACTCCTTTAGAGGATGAACAAGGGGGCCAGAGAATAGGTTTATACGACTCCCATACAAGCTCTTCCACCAATCCCTTAAGCATTAAGCCCTCAGGACAATGAGGGCCTGGCTCACATCAAATAATCTTAGGATAAAGCTTCAGGTCTATTGACTGCAGAGACAGATTTTCAGTTCAACTAAACATAACATTTAGGCCTCAGTAGTGTTTCAGCCCCATGCCCAGAAAAGTAGCGAAACCAGATGAAGTGATGCCATGGCTGACATCAGGACCAGATGTAATGACTAATGACTCCATACCCCAGTGCTGACCAATCACAGAAGACCACAATCCTAAAAGGGCGCACCTGGAAAAACAGATGAATATGCTATTGATATCCTTCCCTGAGACCTCCTCTAACATCCTCGCCTTTGGAAAGCAGAAAAAACCCCTCAAGATGAAGGACCCAGCACGTTTTTTTCTCTCTCCCCCCTCTCTCTCTCTCTCTCTCTCTCTCTCTCTCACACACACACACACACACACACACACACACACACACACACACACCTATGCCTTCCCTCCTTTTTCGTTCCTCAAGGTGTGTACCATTACTTTCTCCTCAGCTCCAATGGTACCTCTTTTGCCTCTGCAACTAGTTTTCTGACTCCACGCACCCCAGCTCCCTCCTTCTACAGCTAACTTCTTCTACCTCTGTGACATTCTAGATAAACTTATGCTTGTATTTAAGTTTTGAATGTTTTCCTAGCCAAATTCAAGGAACAAGGTCTAACATCTGGTGCTATTTGTCATTAACACATATATTTATGTAACGTGTTTATTTTATATTTAAATAGTTACATAACAGATTTATATTATACAATAAATTATATACCTATTGTGGGATCAATGAATATGCCTTTTCCCCCTCCTATGACTGAGGGCTCATCAGGGGGAGCCCTGGCCAGAAAGAATGTGTATTGTTTTGGAAATGGATTTTAATTCCCTCCTCATCCCCTTTTGTGGGTGGTTTCCTGTCCTGTGCCTACTTCTTGATCTCTTTCTTCTGCACATACACACTGATGTAATGTCGCTCTGGGCCACATATAGGTTTGTGCCCCCAGGACCCATTATGCCTTCTCCTGGTACCCCTTATAACAAGCCTTAGACTGGGGGAGGTTCAGTCTATCTCACACCACCTGGCCACCATCAGTACACTCCCCTTTAATGTGAGTAATAAATGACATGTCTGCATCTGCTAGTCCACCTGGGACTTTTTGGTTGTTGTTTTTTTCCCCCAGAATATCATGAACACTTAAGCAGCTCCTCAGTTTGGAGCTCTCAAATTACAATTGGCATCATGAACAAGATATTCCAGAAAATACCCCTGCTGAGTAGACTCATGTGATAACATGGTGGATGGAGGAGGCCGGGAGGTAATCCTGGGAGTAGTGAGAAGAATCCCTGTGTGGTGCACCATATTTGGGGGACACCCCCAATACTCCCTCATGCCTTGCAGAGGACCTGTGTAGGGGAAAAGGAAGAAGCACCCAAAGCAAAAATACTGTTAGACGGTAAACTTAAATTAGAAAGAAAAATAACGAGATAGGATTCCAAGGCTAGTCCTAGTCCCTTCTTGAAATTTTACCTTTGCTTTAAATTTTGTTTTTGTTTCTTATTTGGAAAGAAGCTGCTTAGGTCTAATTTTAGACTAATTAGAATTGTTTTGATAATGGTCTAGTAAATGGGGTTATATTTAGGAAATGTATTCATGAATTTTTCAATCTAAAGAATACTAATTACTTATGTTTAGGTTGGGGAAACAATACATGGCTTTAGTAATAAAAGGTACACTTTATGGCAATATGTTTTGAAGGAAATAAAATTAAAAGTAGATTGTTCTAATTTCTGGATAGGTTAAAAGAAACTAGAAAAGTTGCAGAAGGATTGTATAGAGGGAAAAAGAAAAAAGACAAGCAAATGAGAACAACATGTGCTTTCTCTACCCAAATTAGTAAGTTAAATTATGTGTATATTTTTAATGTGTTCAGTCTTCATGTGTATGGTCTTTATGTGATATGTGTTTGTGTATTACATGTGGTGTGTTTTTAGCCTCTGGATAGCATAACTAGGGTGTAATGTTTTATTGGCCTAAAAAAGTAAATGCGTATATAAATTAAACAGGATATTGTGGTCTGGACACATTTTTTCTTTTTATGTGAAAAATAGTTTTAAGCTTAATTGATGTCTTTTAAAATTATTACTATAAAATATGTTGCTTTACAAAAGTTTATGTTACAATCTTTTGGTTAATTCTATTTGACAGCCTTCCCAAAGTACAAATTTTAAGAGACTTTTTAATTGAGAAATGACTTTAGGTTATTCCAATGGGCCCCTGGAATACCTCAAGTATTTGTTCTCCTTTTATAAAAGAGAAGTTTGGGAAATAATTTAATATGCTTAAAGTACATGGGAACTTTTGTCAAATAAAGAAATAATTTGTATGTTCTATTTGTATACACATATTTTATTATTAAAGTTGATACTGTAAGGATTATATAAGTTCTGCTATACTTTCATTTTTAATTTTAGTTGTTATCTTAAAATTTTGTTACAGGAAAGCAAATTCCTTTATCAGTTGCATTACACTGAACCCTGTAACCATGTCATTTTAAATTCTGTAATTTATAAACAGTCATTGTTTTGTTCTAATGCATTTGCAAAAATATATTATATCTTGGGAGTAGCTCGTGGAGAGGACTCTGATTTGCTTTGGATTGCATATTTCTGAGAATGGATTTTCGGATCATACCTTTGAACTGAGTGAAGATTGCTAGAGCTCTGTGAAATAACTGGATTTATAGAGGTACTTGCAGATGAACAGGATAAACAGGAATTAGTTATGGGGTCTAATAAACTGAAGATAATTGTGGCTTTTATAACTTTTTGTTGAAAATGTTACTAATTTTTAATCATTTGTTTTTAAGACATAAGAAAACTTTCTGTTTCTTAAAGCAATTTGTTAAAATATACTTTCATAAGCAATATTGAGATATTTATATTTTTCTCCCTACATGATTCCTCTGGAACTTGAAAAGTCTTAATGAGTATTATTCTTACCATAGCAATATTTCTGTTTGCATAAATCCAATAGGAATATGATTTTGTCATAACAAGACATATAAAGCCAGTTTCCAATTGTGATTTTATCAACTAAGTCTTTGTCTGGAATGTCATGATCAAAGGAGTCTTGCCTGGACTCTGGATGTCATCAGAGAGCCACAAGGAATTAAGATTGACTTTAAAACCAATAAAAACCCCTTGGAGAAATGGCCTGGTACCTTGCTTACTGATGTGGTTCATAGCAGTCCTTCTAAGTAAAGTGTGAAGTTTACCTTCCAGAATGATGGCATTGGAAGAACCTCAAGATATTTTGGTGACTCCAAGAACTTGAGAAACTCACCCAAATCTGCTGGTACCGAACTCAAAGCCTGATGGCAGTCATGTGGCTTGGCTTTCCAGCCCTGAGGGACTAATTAAAGCTCAATCTAGGAACTCCTTGTAACATTCCAGCAAAGTACAATAGATTTAAGAAAGCCCATATGATCAATTGCTATTCCTGTTGTGTTTATGCAAATAATCAGGCCAAATTGAAACTAGACCCAATACAGTAAATGAATGGATCTTGATTTGGCTCTCTCATAAAAATGAGGGTGATTTTAGGGGAAAATTATGTTTCAATAAAATCTATTACACACAATTATGGAAAGTGGACTCCAGTGAATTGTCTGTAAAATGTTATTTCTCACCTATGAACTAGGTTGGATCCTGAATTTCTCCAGTTTTCTTTCAAATTAGTGCTTCTTTTTTCCTTCATCATTTGATTTGGTATTATTGAGAACTACCGATATAGTGTCAACCATACAGAATTTACCTGAACACCTGATGACATTAAACTACAGATAAAAAGGATTCATTAGATTGTCACTGCTTAATTTCATTCCAGCAAAAGTCATGCATTTGGAAGTCCTCTCATGTGACACCCTTGCAGATTCAGAAACTAGCTTATGGTTTTCTGTGTTCATTAACCTTTGTGTTCTTTCTGTTTTCATAGAATGCATACTATGACTTTGTTTACCTGGTTTCTCTGTCAGATTCTAGGGGGTTGTCTGCTTAGATTCTTTGGAAACAATACCTTCCCCCAATGAGCAGGAATGCTAGCTGCTGAAAACTACTGCTCAGACTGTTGTGTTTACACAGAGTTCCCAACTGTGGCCTCTGCTAGCCTGTCATGATAGATCTACCCTGCAAACTAGGTACACTAGATACACTGGGACTGGTTGCAAGACTGGAAAGTATCTGACCTCCTCTTCAAACACACACTTGAGAAGGTGTTTTCCCCCATGAGAGATCAAGCTAGCCACACTAATATATAACTTAGGTATGCAGTTTGGGATGATGTGGGGTTGCCGTCAGCATTATAGGTAGAAGCATGACAGCCCATACCTATATGTATTGAATGCAGAAATGGGACTGCAAATGAAACTGTGCAACTTATGGGATGAATGTCAGCAACCCTGTAAAAGAATATTGAAGTATTGACTGCTATAGGTTATTGGTGGTATTCCCTCCTTCTGGTCTCTTTGGCTTCTATGTTGAAATTTCAGTCTGAGGATGTAGCCTTTACTGTATCTATGGTATATGGATGCAATGTGCCAACATGCTCACCACACGGGTCCCCTATCAGAAGAATTAATGTGAAGATTATGAGGTGGGAGAACAATGTTGGGGTGGAGTGTGTTGTCAATGGGCATGACCCTTCCCCCTGCCATGACTGAGGGTTTATCAGTGGTCACCTGGCCAGAAAGAATGTGTATTGTTTTGGAAATGGATTTTAATTCCCTCCTTATCCCCCTTTGGGAGTGGCTTTCTGCCCTGTGACTTCTTGAGCTTTTCCTTCTGCACATACACACTGATGTAATGTCACTCAGGGCCACATATAGGTTTGTGTAACCTGGACCCATGTTGCCTTTTTCTGTGACCCCTTATAACAAGCCTCAGACTGGAGGACATGCAGTCTCTCTCACATCAACCTGCCATCGGTGCACTCCCCTGTAATGTGAATAATAAACAGCATGTTCACATCCTCTAGTCCACTGGGTGCTGATTTTTAGGGGGTGGGGGATATCACAAACACTTAAGCAGCTCCTCAGTTCAGAGCTCCTGCATTACAACTATAGTTATAATTACATTTATGTTAATTATAACAGAGTGCATCATGTGAAATTGCTGTTTTTATAAATCAAACAGGTCAAATATTGACAATTTCATATGATTCATCCTAATATAGTTTATGAAATATCATAAATTTAAATATCCATTAAATAAAATTATAACTATCCTAAAAAAAGAAAGTAAAGACAGATGGGATTGAGAACTGCTGTGTTAGTTGGTAAATATTTTTTTTATTATTTGTCAACACAAATTGTTCCCTGCAAGGACCCTGTAGGTAGTTCATAAAACCAGGAGAGCTTCTTCAATGCTCCAGCCCTTTGCAATGGCTGTGCCCTATCACTAGTATACTATTCTCTCACATATTTACATGACTTACTGGGCTGGCACTCGCCTTTACTTATCTACTCAAATAAGTTGGAACGAAGGGAATTTACTGGTCCCAGGACTGATGGGGCAAAAAGATGGGTAGCTTGACAACTTCTGTGGACTCACATCATCTCCAGATACAGATCCCAGACCCTGAGCACTTCCCTTCCTTCCCCCATCCCTGGAATACACATACCCATCCACTGGAAATGTGCATAAGGTCTGCACCATGAACCTCAGCCTCATCCTGGTCCATGTGGAGGAAGGCCCATAACGGAAGAGGGAAGCAGTTTCTTCTCTCTGTTCCCCCAGTGGCAGACCTGCACACCCACTCCCAGTAACCAATCCCAACCTCTCAGAGTTATAGGAGCCATGGGGCACCTGGAAGTTCTGGCTGGTCTGCACAGCTTTGAGGCGGAAATTTCTAAGCCACTGGCACAGCAGAACACCACTCCTCAGTAACTGCCAGAAGGTAATGCATTATGGCAGAGCCAGCAGAGGGGCACTGAGGGCTGAGAGGTCACCAAATGAGCCCCTGAAAATGGTTCTGGGTGTGTGGGGATTGTCTGTGAAGTGCAGCACGGGGAAGTTAGGTACCTGTAGCACTAACATGGCTGAGACTGGTGCTCAAGGGGGAACTACTCATGGCAGAGCTTTCCAGGCCTTCCCTACAATGGAAACTGTCACATTCGGAATACTTTCTGGAATAGCCTGCATCTCTGTATTAGCACCAAAATCAGTTTCATTATCCAAGATGCTGGCCTCACATTCTCCCCTCTCAGAAATGGGTATGTTTACAGGAGAACCTATAATATTACTGTGTGCACTTAGGTTAATGTTAGATGATTCATATATGTCACTGTGCCTCAGTACTGATTGTCCATCATCATGGTTAAAGATGCACAATTATAGTATATCCATAATAATGTTATTTGTAGTTATATTAATATTATAATGTTATAATATTAGTTGATCAGGTAAAAACACCAATAAAGCTTGTGATAAGTTTTATCTTTTGTTAATCAAAGATAATCATCCATACATTGTTATTATTTATTTTTATATCATTATTCATATTATTTAATTACTCTACCTTTATAACATTCATTGTATTTTTCTAATCCTCACCAGAGGATATTTTTTTCATGGCTTTTAGAGAGGGAGGAAGACAGACAGAGAGAGAGAGATATGAGAGAAACATCAACTGGTTGCCTTCTCATATGTGCCCTGACTTGGGATCGAACCCACAACCTGGGTATGTGCCCTGTCTGGGAACTGAACCCATGACATTTCAGTCTATAGGATGACATTCTGACCAATTGAGCCACACTAGCCAGGGTGTAATGTCCATTATAATTGTTATACTTAAGTGTTTATATAATTAATTACTCATAATAAATACCAAAATTGTATCATTACTTAATATTATGTATACCATAATCATAGTATTTATTACAGGTATTATAGTAAGTACAACACAATTTTAATAATTTACTAAGGAATATAATTAATTATAAAGAAATTATATACTGCTAAGAAACTCTCATGTTAACCTTTTAATCTTTGCAAAATCAGGATAACTGAGGCAAAGCATTAATGCAGGTCCTGGCATTATTGTGATATTATAAATATATATAGTACCAGGTTAGTACTGGAAATATTGGGGGAAACACTTTGTAAAGCATATGACTGATTGTCTAACCAC
>PVJD01010971.1:0-49567 GCA_004026545.1 Mormoops blainvillei
CCCTCCCTCCGTATCTCTCTCTGTCTCTCTCTCTGTCTCTCTCTCCCCTCCTCACGTGCGCACGCGCGCACCATTTGGGCAGCCCAGGGGACTGACATGTATCAAAAGAGTTTTAAGGCTTCGAGACTGGACTGAATATTGAACTGCCCTACATAAAGAAACAAAATCCAGGTGCAAGAAAGCCTTTTTTTTTTACATGCCAGCAAAGCTTGTTGTGTCTCAAAACTGCTCGGAGTGCTCAGGTCGCTGATTGGTGGCCTTTGTTACTACTTTTGAGGATAGACAAACTGTTCCCCTAGGGAGGATCAAGATGCTGGATTTGTGTTCTAAGATGAGAATCGTTTGGTGCTGATACCAGAATCCTAAGCTAGTGAATGTCTACATTAAATCAAACATCTGGATGAAAACACAGAGGATGAAGCAATTCTCCCCATGATTTCCAAACGTATCTGGGACATCATGTTGATCTTAAAACTAAACACTTGACTATTTTCCCCCATATTTCATCCCAGTATTGTTGTGTTTGGATAATGTTTGGATACTCTTATGAAGGTAAATTATATATTACAGTAAAAACCAATTTAGAAAGAAATGCTGCAATACTCAAGGAAGGGCTGGAATTCAGCTTGAAAAGTACTGGAATATTAATATTGACATTCAATGAAAGCACTGTAAACAAGCAATATACCAAGGCGAGGCCCACAGAGTCAATATTTTCTTTTTAGTATTTCTATTTGATTTATTTCTTGCTTTCTATTTTTGCAGTTCTTTCACAAGGGCAGTGGGAAAAGGTGGACCAGGAATGCACTTCTGGCAAATCTATCCTATGTCTTTTAGCAGAAAAAGGGGCCAGGCTGTGAACAATGACATCAGGAGGCGAGGAGAGAGAAGAGGAGGGGGTGGGGCTAACGTTGAACACCTGTTCTTTATGAGGCACTCCACATATGTTCCTTCCTTTTTATCCCAATGAAAACCTGTGAGGTGTAAATCCTTGGACCTGTTTTATACACAAAGGAAACCAACACAGGAAAGTCCTGCAACTGGTCTAAGATCAGGGAGCAGGTAGTTGCATTGGGATGTGAATTCTGATCTGCATGTTCTTTCCATGACAGCCACACACCTGCCACGGAGAAAGGTGTTTCATGCAAGCCAAAATACACGTGAACAGAATGGAATTTCACTGTTTAAGGAAACAATTGCATTTCACAAGAATAGCATGTTATGCGTAAGTCACGAGAAACCTAATACTGAAATGACTTTAATCAACGCCATTGATCTCATGCAAAGAAACACATCCAGAGATATTGAGAGCAGCTTTTGGGGACTTTGCTTTGCAGTCCTTATTGTTACCACATGTCACTTTTATATTATCCTCCTCATGCCTCCCAAAACAGAGGGCACTTTTTTAAAGGCACATGAACATTCTCTCCTGTTTTCAGTACTCGAAAGCTCAAAGGGATAAGCCGGATGCAGGATGATACATATGCTCTGAGCATGAGTCTAACATACCTTAGAAGGGTGTACATTTTGCATTACGGTTGTCCTTGGTTCATGCATGTTTGTTGAAACTCAAATAGGCTGTTTCAATCAGCCCTACCCATGACATTGAGCTCCCAAGAATATATTATACGGCAATATTTACGTAATTCTTTAATTATGTATATTTCAAACTCATTGAATGGAGAACTGTCAAATTAAAGTGACATTCTGGGATTCTCTTGATTACAAAGTATTTCCTGGCTACAGCCATCTCTGTTCCGTCCACTTCGAATGCGGACTGCCCAGCTGTCTGTATCAGCACTATCCTCAATCAGTTTGTAGCATCTTGAGCGGTGTGTGTGTGTATGTGTGTTAAAGGAACACTTGTTTTTTAGAACTGCTTTCCTTTTCCAACTTTGTAATATATGGATTAGTTTTTAGATTTAAGGACAAATAAGACTATAAGCAGTATAACACCATAAGAACATCATTACAAAACTAACTTCTGAGTAAGCAAATGGACCAAACCTTGGTGTTCCCAATTACTTTTTGTAGGTGTCTAATTTGACTGCTATTCAATATAGAAAATGGAAAATGTTGTACGAGGCACTGGAATTTATTTTTCTTCCAAACAAACCCAGACCATTATGTCCTACTATTTAGAAATGGCCACCAGAGAAACTGACAGACATAGTGAAGGAACAAGAGGCTGGAAGACAGATACCAGAGAAAGAAAGGAATTCGTCAAATCTGAAAAATGAAGTTAGTGGTTGAACAATGACATTTTGGGTACTGGGGAGATGCAGAATTCTATGGAAAAACCTCAGGAACACTGAGACTGCAAAATATCTTACACTAGGTGTACCTTAATATTGGGTTGTCCAAAAAAGTTTGTTTAGTTTTTTCTGTAAAATAAAAGACACATTTTTCATTTTCACAAATAACTTTAGTGATTTGGATTTTTTGAGTATGTCAGTTATCTCGTGTGTGGTATAACATTGATTGTTCTCAATTAATGTCTCAATTTGATCACTATCAACTTCAACTGGTCTACCTGACCACGGGGCATCATCGTCCAGCGAGAAATTTCCAGCACAAAACTTCGCAGACCACCTCTGACACATTCGATCTGTCACAACACCTTCTCCATATACTGCACAGATTGTTTTTTGCGTTTCAGTTGTGTTTTTACCTTTCTTGAAATAAGAAAGTATAATATGCTGAATATATTGTGTATTTTCTCTCATCTTCAATATTAAAATAGTTACACAAAAATTCACCAATTTTGATAAGTTTTTTTTTAATGCACACTGATATGACAGCTGTCACAATACAATCTAACAAAATTATTCTGAATGAAGTTGAAGACAACTAAATGCTACCGTAAGATTACATAAATTCTTCCATAAGAGCCATCTTATGGAAAAAGCCAAATGAACTTTTTGGCTAACCCAATACTTGGTAAATATGCCAATATCTTAATTGCAAGTTGGGCTTTCAATAAAGCTCAGGTACATTTGGGGAAATATTTAAAATTTCCAAAGTGGGTAGTTACTCACCACATCGAAGGCAGTAAACACATGACAGTAGTGGTGATTAGACTTCAAATCTTTTGTGATATAAGCAAATGTTGAGAGGTCTTCTGGGTCTTGGGCAGCACAGGAGATATTACGAATTTCATGCTCGGCAATTATGTTCTGGAAGAAATGACATCAATGACTGTTGTTCTCCTTTGCAAACCAGCATATTTTAGAGCCAAGGCAAATGACCTGAGAAGTAGCTGCTTTCTCCCTTTCTAGAATGTTCTAGACCAGCAACATTCAAAACATCCATCATATTTTGGGTATGTATGTCCGGTCTGAAAGGACTGTTTTCATTTCATTAAAAGCCACCCCAAGTAGTCACATCCTGGAACAGTGGTTCTCACCAGGTGCTGTGCCCAGAAGCAGTCTGGTTGGCAGACACTTGTTTAGGAAAAGTAATTACTAATCATTTTACTGTTTCCATTCCCCACGAACACCTGGAGATGGGTAGGGCTGCCTCCTGCTGACTCTGTCTGGGAAGGGTTACCTGCCACGTCTGGCGTGTTGGCAGAAGCTCTGTCCCAAGGGGGTGGATCCCGCACCATCTGCCCGCCCATGGTCTTGTTCCTAGCCCCACCTCCCCCAGAGCTAAGGCAGGTGCAGAAGTGGGCAGCAGGCAGGTGGATGCCTCAAGGGGTTTCTTTGAAGACTCCGTGGAGGCTAAGGTGCAGGGGTGGGATGAGGGCAATACCACACTCCTCTATACAGGCCCTGGATGACGACACTTTACTAACTGTACCCACTCTGTACAACTAAGAGTGGTGCTGGGGTTATCATCAATGCACAGGTGGGAAAATTGGTCCACAGGGCATGGAAGTGCCTTACACAAGGCATGTGATAGAGCAGGGACTGAAATTTGGCGGTTGCCTGACTGGAGAGTTCAGGCTCTTTCACATAATCGCGATGCCCCTCATCATGCCTCTCACCCTGCTTTAACATAATTTCATCTTTTTCTCTGTAGCACATCTTCATGCCATCTCTCTGCCCGATCCCCTCATCCCAAACTGCCTCTAAGAATAACTGATGGGAGGTGAGGGAGGAAAGGTTTAAGTGCCATTATCCTGAAGCACAAAATGATCAAGGAGCATCACTGGCTGCAAACCCCTGCTAGGAACTTCTTTTGATACATAGACATATTTAAAAAGCAAAGTGTTTCACGCAGTCGTGTGATCACTTTTTATCTTATAATAACCCATTTATGTTTTTGCAGTTGTCACAGATCTAAAACCCTCAATATGTTAGTTACCCTAATTTACATTTTAACTGAACAGTCTTAAATAATCTGTCAGCAATATAATGTTCCAGGTACAGCCATCAAAGGCTAAAAATGCATACAAAATGTCCTTCCCTGCCAGCACCCCCAGCAAGGACTTCACAGCCCTCACTCTACCGAGCTGAATGGCTGGGAAGCAATTAGAGAATTAACACATAAAAGAAAATTAAATTAAGACATCCTTCACCAGGGCCCTGTCTGGTGACACTACACGCAGCACTCTGTCAGAAACAACTCCAATTGAAACTGGAATCCCGTAAACAAGTAACATTCTATTGCAAGATACATTTCCGAACAGAAGGTCATGATCCTCTTCTGGCACTCGGGATAGCGTTTCTTCCAGCAGAATTCTAAATTAGGCACAAGTGAGACTGAAAATGAGTTCAAAATAATAAGACCTACAAAGTCTTTATAGGTACAATGTTAGGAGGTGCGGAAAGCCTCCGCCATCCTTTTCATTGAGGGCCGTCAGTACCTCGGGAAGTCTCTGTGGACTCGGTCTCACCTGTCCAGGGGCCACTATTACTGGAAATAGAACACTGGCTCCAACTGTTAACTAAATTAGCATTTTGTGTTCTTCAGATCTTCCAGCATAAGGTAGATCAAATTCTTGGGAAAGTTTTACAGTGAAAAGTGCCCTGTGGTTTTTATTGCACCAGATTCCCTGAATCTTCCCAAATCATAGGACGTCATGCTTGATGATTTTCAATGGCGTGTGACAGCATCGTGGCCCTGGACAAAACTGTAACGTAGGCAAACTGTATCTCCAGAGATCTATGTTATGGACTGCGTGTCTGCGTCCTCCCCAACTCATGCCTTGAAATCTTAAGCCCCAGTGTGATGGCGTTCGGAGGTGGGGTCTTTGGGAAGTGTCCGGGTCAGGAGGGCGGAGCCCTTGTGAAGGGGAGGGGCGCCCTCTACTGAGCCAGCCCGCTTGCTCGGCCTGGGGAGGACACAGCAGGAAGACAGCCATCCAGACCCAGGCAGCGGGTTCTCCTCACTGACTCTGCTGGTCACTCGGTGTGGGCCTCCGGCTTCCAGAATTGTGAGAAATGTGTTTGTTGTTTAGCAACCCGGTCTATGATAACTTGGTGTAGTAGCCCCAGTGGACTGAGACATTTTTCCCACGTCTTCTTGATCTCCCCCTGACCTTCCTACCCCTCCTCCGCTTCTCTATTCACTAGCGGCCCAGGGCTGTCTTTTAACTGCTCGTCCAGTTAACTACTCCATGTTCCAAAATCTGCCTCATCTCCCATGGTTGAAACTTTTATTTCTCTCTTCCCGTGGTCTAAATTGGAGGGAAGGCAGGCTAATATTCTATACTCAGTTAAGAATAACTGATATTTTATCACTCTAACTGGCACTTAAACTATGCTGTTAAGGGTCACAGACACAGAGAAGAGACTGATGGCTGCCAGAGTCGGGGAGGGCTTGGGGGACTGGGTGAAAAAGGGGAAGAGGCTGAGAGTACAGGTTGGTAGTTATAGAATAGTCACGGGGCTGTCAAGCACAACAGTCAATAATACTGTAATAACTATGTACGGTGCCAGGTGGGTAGTGGAAATATTGGGGAGAACATTTCCTAAAGTGTGTGACTGTCTAACCACTCTGCTGTAAACCTGAAACTAATGCAAAATAATACTGAATATAAACTGTAATTGAAAAAAAAAAGTCGTTAAATGAATGTATACCGATGGCCTGTGCAGGGAGGTAGTTTTGAGCAGAACTTGATGCACCTGTGGTGCTAGAATGTGCTGAGGACTTAGGATCTCACTACTGAAACGCTACCATCCCTCTGACATCATCACAGGGGACGGGGGACACACCTCAGTCTAAAGTGAACTCTTCTTACGTTGCTCAGCCTCTGTATCCAAGCAAGTTCTAAGGAGTCCAGAGCTTTTGAAACTTGAGAGAGGGGCTGGGGAGGGGCTCACCTTGCCCCTTCTTTGGGACAGAAAGTTGGGCAGCGTCCTTCAACAAGAAGAGGCAGTTTTTCCATCTGTTGCCTTTCATCGTGCTGAGAAACAGCTAAAGAGATGTCTGGCTGGCAGGTGTAGAGCAGGAGTTTGGTTCTGAGGAGGAATGTGTGATAATGAAATGATGGAGCCCGGGCCCTGGCCTCTCCTCACTTTCCTCGCTCCAGGCTCCAACAGGTAGGGACCCCGAGTGGAGGCAGCAGCCCTGGCCCAGGGCTGAGTCCAGACAACCGCTGAGTGGCTGGTGCTGAGGAGAACAGAACGCAGTCTTGCTGGGTTCTCTGCTCGACTCCAAAACACAACAGCCACTAGTTTAGGCAAATGTTCCAAATTGGTTTGCCTCTAAAAAATAGCATAAGCCAGCCCTATCTGAGGTTGTCATTCAAAACAAGCAAGCAGACCCAAACCAGCCCCCGGCACTGCGTTGCTCCTAACTTAGCAGGGTGGGAAGACTGAGGAGGGGGTTGAGCAGCGAGGCCAAATACAGAGCACCCTGCTCCAAGCACTGGCTGTGGGGATGCGTCACCTCTGAAGACTCTGCTGAGCTGAAGGCGGGCCTGTAACTAAACGGTCCCTGTCCTCTGGGCTGGATGTCACGCTTGAGGTGCCTCTGAGCCGCGTGTGGTCTATGGAAAGCTGCCGTGCTCGCTCTACCACATTTTAGTACTAAACCGATTCCCAGTTCCATTTTTAATTCAAGGTTGTTTTCTACTTCTTCCTCTTGAATCATGATTAGTGATGCGTTGCCCAAGTTACTAGGCAAGAAGTCTGAGTTTACAACTAGGCGCCTTCCCCTTGAACTCAACCAAGACCGCTTATTTATTAGAGTAAAAGGAAGGCAATGCTTTGAGGGAGGGTTCATCTTTCACATTATCTAATGGGCGTTAAGAGGAATGGAAGAGAAATTAACACAACTTCCCTTACACTTCAAACTAATTGGTGGAAGGCAGCTGTGGATTAACCAAGTGTTAGGTTAGGGGGTGGGAAAGTCAAGTTTTAGTCCTTCTCCAAGATCAGCGTAGCAACGGGTCTGAGGCCTTGGGTTCCTCCGCCTGTCCAGGGCTGGTTGAACAGCCCTCTCTTTCGTACCAGAGTGGGGTTAAAGGGATGCGGTGGTTAGGAGACGGCTGTTTATGAAGAAAGTTCAGTGAGGACATCAAATAGGAATGTTAAGGCATGACTCTGGTTGTGCCTTATTACAGGCTTAGTGGCCACCAGGCACTGAAGTGGCAAAGTCTTCAAATAGGTCTACATGTCCCACGTCCTTCACTTCAAATCAAAGTGGCCGCCAAGACAACACTGTCCAGGGCAGGAATCTCTGGCACAGACTGACAGTAGGACTCTGGGGTCTGTCCATCTGCTTCTTTCCTGCTGTGGGCATTAGAGGTCGGTCTTTGCTAGAAAAAAGTGACAAAAATGCCACTGCAGACACCACTGGAATCCAGGTGTGTGAGCACGGTTCCTTCCATGCCGCAACATGAGGGATCGCGACCCTCCAACCACGGGTCCTCCGTAACTTCTGCAGCCAGTCCTGCAGCCTGGCTGGTGGTAGTGTTTCTCAGCCTTCTATAGTCAAACTCCACCAGGGTGGCTTTGCACCATTTCTTTCTTCTTTCTCCCCTTCCAAATACAACATCTCTACTTTGCTTCTCACACAGCAGCTACTAGACTGCTTCCCTGAGCCACTGCTCTCTCACCATCCACTGTCTGATTGGGGCAGGTGAGCTACATTGCCGGTCACTGGGAATGAAGACCTTGGGTAGCCGGTTGAGGTCAATGTCCCCACATTCCTATAAAATCCAGGCGTACATTGTCATATGGTCATAAAGAGGTTGGCTCTACTTGCCACCATCATAGGCACTTGGCCTTTGCTCTGGATTTGAAATTATGCAGAGGGCTACCCTGAGGACTTAAAAGATATGCTGGTCTTCTTTATTCAGTGTCTTTATTCACATAAAAGTGTCTTCTGTGTATCTTCTGGTGCTTCTGCTTCCAAAGAGCAGTCATCTGTGAGCACAGATCTATCAATTACTGGCGACTGAAGCAAGAGTGTCTCCCCGAGGTATAAAGATCTGGTTCTATGACCCCTGACGTGTCCATAAGCAAAATGCAACAGAGCTGACAAAGCTCTCTCTCATTCCTCTGATCATGGAGAGTGGGTTGGAGAGGACGCTATTAATACAGACGCATCCAGTAATACCAACGGCTTCCTGGAATGACAGCTTTAAGACTCTGGGAACTTCGCAGGGCAAATACTGCTTGTTCAGAAACTGTCAGAATCCAAGCTTGCCAAGGTTGCTAATCTAAGGGAGTGTCAAACTCATACACTGAAAATATATTGCTAGTCACGGTTTTCAAACGCAGCTGGGGTGGAGACGGTCGCTCCAGGTTAGGAAAAAAAACAAACCCCAAATGTCAAAGCCTTTCTTGAAATTTAGATACAGCAACAGCAACGGTATCTTCAGTGAGCACTCCACAGAGTTTTGGAACTCTTTTAAACGAAATGACTATAATGTAAGGATAATGTGAATTTATGCACCAGTGAAAATGCTCCTGAGAAATAAAAAAAGTGAATCAATTGCAGTTTTTCTGATTAAGTCTCCAAAATTGTAACCTGACAACCATAACTGGCACCAACACATTGCAGAGTTAAAGTCGACATTCCCTGATGTGCTTTGGATGTCAGCAGGCATGGTATAAGCTTTCTGTTTGGTTTTCAGAACTATTTCTAAAACTGAGAGGTTGTTTTCCTAAGTAGATCTGGGGAGTTTGGGCATATCTGACTGCTAATGTGGCAATCTCCTCCATTCCCCCCCAAAAAAAAGAAAAAAAAATCAAGAAAGCTTCTAACTGGTTGATTCAGAGGCTCAGGTTTATTATAGACGCCCAAGCATCACTGCCCATAGGCCTTCCCCACTCCCACTCTGCCGCCCCCTCTGAATCTAGCTGCTCTGGCCCTAAGTTCCCATTGTTCAAGTTAACCTGTTTCATGACTGTCTGCTCCCTTTCTCCCAAGTGGAGTGGCATGGGTGAGAAGTCCAGAAAACAAATGGTATTCACCAGTGGGGATCACCTCCCTTCCCCTTCTTCTACACTGTGCCAGCTGGAAGGTGTAGCAATAAAATTCATGGACATTGGGGGATTTTGTCAGGAAGAGCCCGTCAGCTGTGAGGAAATGGAGAGTGGGGGTGCTCGCACCCAATCTTTCGGGCGCTCTGTCATCTTTGCCAAGAAAAGAACTCTGGGACACCTTTTATGTAAACTGTGACCCAGCTGTCCGCCCTCGACCTTAGGGTCCCCAAACTCTTCCCACTGTGAGTACAACGTCCCAGGAGAAGCCCAGCACGGCCTGGGTTTCTTTTCTGCTTGCGTCTCTTAAGGAAACAATACGCTTGAAATTCTCTTCTCCACCTCAGTAGCTGAGAATTAAAGGAAATTATAAAATATCAGAGTCAGAGAATGAGTTCCTGTGCGAGGTATGCACTGCATGTATCGAAAGAAAGGACATACATGTCTCTGGAGAAACAGAAAAACAGCTGTTCTAGCCCTCCACCTCGTGACATTTCCTCAGATGGAAGAATGAGGACATCGCTGCATTTTCATTCACACACAATTTTTTTCTGTTCTGATATTCTTTAGGTCCAAGGGGGCATGGCGGACAGTAAGTGCCACAGTCTGTCAGAGAAGACACCGTGGCAAAGCAGACGCTGAGTATGTACAGGGATCCAGGTCAAGCCCCCCAAATGAAACGTGCCCTTCTGCATTCATTGAGTGGTGTGTCTACAGTTGTGTTTAGGGAGCACGAAGTTGGAGGGGTGGGGTGT
The DNA here is from genome assembly GCA_004026545.1 of Mormoops blainvillei. Classification (NCBI taxonomy): domain Eukaryota; kingdom Metazoa; phylum Chordata; class Mammalia; order Chiroptera; family Mormoopidae; genus Mormoops; species Mormoops blainvillei. The sequence goes on from PVJD01010971.1 coordinate 10,136, forward strand.
GACTAAAATGGGGTGTGCTGTGTGTGCTGGGAAGCAAAGGGTGTTAGATCTGATACTCAGGGCTCTAAGCCACAGAGAAGTACAGTACCCACCTTATTTGTTGCATCAATAAATTTGACTCCTTTATATGAGACGGAAAGAATGATAGTGGGGACCTTCTTCATTTGCTCTGTGGACTTCTGAAATTGAAATTAGAAGCTGTCAGAGCAGGTCGTGTTCCCTGGCAACGGAAGTATGCAATTTTTTTCTTTTTAAAGATAAAAATGAGCTCAACCACACACACACACACACACACACACACACCCCAAATATGCACCAAACACCCTCGAATTTAAATGCATGCCTCCCTTCCCCTGGGCTTCGCTGTGGTTTGGGCTAAACCATAAAGAGTCTGTCTTGCACTTCAGGATCTAAAAAGAGCTTGTTCTGCTGCTTCTTGTGGGTGAAGGAATGCTCCTTTCCTCCGACTCTAAAGGGAGAAGTGAGCATTTCTGTCTCCTACTGCAATTCCAAGCGACGATTCTTTTGATTTGAGTTAAACCGTGTCAGACTGAACTCCAAGGGTGAGTTTAGCATTAACAAAACGTGTGCTACCACTCCTTGTTTCCTAGTCACTCTCTTTCGTCAAGGGCCAAGGTATGTCTACAGGCGTGCTTAAAAAGGGGCTGCGAACTACCTCACTGTGATTTTTCTTGAACCTGGCCAAATCCGTGAAAGCTGATAGTATATTTACAGCACAATCACTGTGACCACACGGGCTATAATACTGCCTGTAACAATTAAGCTGTGTGAGTGCCGTCTATGTTTCGAGCCCCAGCAAAACCAGCCAGTCCAGGTAACTCACTTTATCAGTTAGGGCTGCTCTGTTGGTTCTCTTAGGCTAAGTCCTATAACAGATGCTCACTCCTGCTCAACGTGCTGAGAGTCTGCAGCTTCTCCAGCTCTATGCATCTGCAGAAAGTTTCCCTGTAATTTAGTGTGTGCCTTTTCAGTTCCATTTTATCATGCATCCCAGGTCACTTCACTCCCCGCTATGGGTCCTCCGCTAATAATCACGTTAAATATCCAGGAGAACCTACCTGACAGTTAGCCTGATGGGTGTTCCAGACAAGGCAGGTACGAACATAAGAGGAAAGAAAAACACATAAACAAGTGAGTGGAAACCATTTCAGTAATTCACCAACAGCATACATTCATTAAGTAAACAAAATGGGCTTTACAGCTCTATGTAGATACAGCGAAGCCACCGTTTGAGAAATGTGGCAGGCTTTTATAGACCCGTCTCTCCTCTTCCTTTTCTGTTTTCTCCTCATTCTGTTTACTGCTTTGCACAGTCTTATGACTGACATGCAAGAACCTTCTGCTTTGAGCATTCCACAACCAGATGTCTTAGGTGTATTAAGGGACTTGGGAGAAAATGGGAACTTTTAAAATTTCCTCATTTATACATATCATCCAATTTTCCATTTTTACACTCTGACACATGACCCGAATTAAAGAAGGCATTGAGTTGGACAGTGTGAACAGAGAGCCACTGAACACAATAATGATAATTACATTGCCTCTTTGACTTGAGCCACCGAAAAGGTGTTTCATGTTGTCCTGGTTATTCTGACACACACATCTTTTTGATAGTTACTATATATGTTTCAAAGATAAAGGGTTACTAAGAGGATTACTACTTAATATTTATTAGGTGTTTCATACAGTATAGAAAGAAGCAGCTCTTTTGAAGGGCTTTTTAACCAGTTTTCTTAAAAGAGACATTATGAAATTGGAATGTAAGGTTAGATGCTTTTATCTTTTTTAATGCCTTACCCAACCCACTCTTAAGAATGTGCAAGGTAAATCAAAGGCAAGGCTGAGAAGACATGACACGCAGCATGCTGATTTTAAGGCCAAGCGGTGGGCTGAGTTCTGGAAAGAGCGCAGGCTGTGGCAGGCATGGGCAATAAGGTTTGGTGGACTGAATGTGTGTTTGTGAAGAATTCTTTGCAAAGAGTAACAATGAATTGCAACAAAACACCTGTTCATCTCTTGCCAAGAATGTATTCTCCTGAACAGATCTATTGGTAACATGAAATAATATACAGCTAACATAAGGTTAAAATACCAACATTTATTTAGTGATTAAGAAAAGCCCCAAATTAAAAATTAAAGAAAGAAAAACCCATCGGTCATTTATTCCAGCAGTTGAGTGGTTATATTAGGCAGTTCAGTGAGCTCACTGTTGGAAAAACTCAGGGTCTACTTCAGGGGGCGTCAAACAGACCTCAAATTGGGTGCAAGCTGCAACCTGCCGAACAGGGCTGTCCGAAGCACTGTGTTGAGAAGGATTCGGAGCCTATATCTCGGCTCAGTGGAAAGGGGGCTGGGGAGGATGCCCGCCCTCGGAGAGGGCGAGGGAGAGCAGCACAGTCCTGGCTGGATCTGATGCAATGAACAGCTACTGTACAAATACTGACAATGTAACAGAGGTAGGAACAGAATGTCTCCAGAATACTGAACAGGGAAAGCCTCATTCTGCATGAGTGGGGCAAGTCTTCATTCATTCATTCATTCATTCGTTCATTCGTTCATTCAACAAACACTAACTGCCTACCAGGGGTGACTGAGCTGGCTTTTAAAAGATGAATAGGAATCTTCCAGGTGGCAAAAGAGAACAAAAGGGGCTGTTTTAGCAGCAGAATCAACATGCACATATGCACAGGCCAGGAAATAAGAAAGAACGTGGAGGGTGTGGGGAACTAGTGGGAGATGAGGCTGGTGCCGCAGGTTTGGAAGACTGTGACTTGCCCGGCTAAGCTAGGAGCCACCAGCGACTTTTGAGTAGGGAGTGACACAGCTGAATCTGTGTTGTGGAGAGACAGCTCTGGTGGTTGGATGGCCGGGAACAAGAGGCTGAGTGCAGGGGCCAGGAAGCTGTGGTGCAGAGTCAAACGAGAAGCTCTAGGCACCTGAGCTGAAGTGGAGGCGCTGGAGATGGACCAGCGAGCCACCGTTCCCACGAGGGAGAATTGGGAGGATCTGCTACACGATCCGCCACGGAAGATGAGTGAGCTGGAGGATGTCACAGGTAAAGAGGCCATTCACTGAGATAAGGAATATTGGAGGGGAGCACGCTTCGGCATGAAATCCTTTTGAATGTGCTCGGTTGGATCACAAGGTGGAGATGTCCAGTAGGAAATTAGAAGCATCGGATCTGGAAATCCATCCCCACAGAGCGGGTGGCTGAGGAGATGGGAGCAGAGGAAGAGACTCAAGAAGTGAACGGAAGGTCTAAGGGCCACCCCTCATGGAAAGGTGACTATGTAAGGGCAGGGGCAGGAAGAAGACTCAGTGAAGGAACCTGAAACGGAGTCGGGAGAAGCCTGAGAGCCAGAAGTTAAGAAGATTCCTTAGAACATGGGAACAGTGCCTGGTGCCCTGAGGACTAAAAAGGCCAAAAAATCTGTGCCTAGCTCAGCGGCCGGTACACAGAGCAGCTGCAACTTTTATTAGGTTTCCTGGGTGAAACCTCTGGTTTTAGCAACTAGAAACGTTGCTGCTGGGTTTACTAAGGGCTGCTTCAGGAGAAAGGTGGCAGCAGACAAAGGAAAGGGCACAGTGGGTGATCGTGAGAGGGAGTGGAGAGATGGAGCAGCGGACAGGTCAGGGCACACACTCTTCTGCTGAAATGAACGCATCGGTGGCGATTTCTGTCCTGACAGATTCCACACTGTAAGCTCAGCCAAGCTGAGCAAAGAAGAAAAGGTAAACATTGGTCGTCTCTTTTTCTTTTGCGGGTGCCTAGAATCCCCACTCTCCTCACTGGAGGCGGCACCGGGTGTGAACGATGCAGGCCATGCAGGGGCATCTGTGAATGACAGTGCGGGGGGTGGCCATGCAGTCCCGTCGTCGGGTACCTGGCGTGGGCCCCACGGCTTGAGTAACGGAGCATGTGCTCCCAGGCTACACTGGCTTCTAGGATCTACCTGCAGCTTTGCTGCAGAGTCTGGGCTCCCACATGTGTATATTAAAAATCCAAGCCTGATTTATTTGTGGAAACTGAATTCCCTGCGCCAGGACCATTTCCCCAGTAAAAAAGGCTTGGGGCAAACCCTATGTTATGAGGCTCTTTTGTGTCTAGTTGCTTTTTCCTCTTCCATAGTCTGTGGAGTTTCAGAGGTTTCCTGGAGTTCTGAAATTTTTTCTCTTCAGTGCTGACTTTACAGGACAGTCTCATTTGTCATGAGGACCTCTAGGTACCTGGGCGGCTCGAGAGGGACACCCCCAACTCACCTAACCTCTAGCAGGGGTGTCCAACCTTTTGGCGTCTCTGCACCACACATTAAAAGCATTGCGACAAGTAATCACAGAAAAAGTCTCATGATGTTTTAAGTAAATTTACAGGTTCGTGTTGGGCATTCATAGCCATCCTGGGCTATAGGCAGCCCACGGGTCGAGGGCTGGACACGCCTGCCACAGCCTCCTGGTTTCCTGCTGAGAGAACTCGAGTGCCGTGCAACTGTGCCTTGTTCACCATTTCCCAAACTAAGATGATCATCCTTTTACTTTTCTAAGACAAACATTTAGTTTATAGAACTCATTACAATTCTTTTTTTAACTTTAGTTTTATTGTTGACACTATTACAGATGCCCCACTTCCCCCACTTTGTCCACCACGACTCAACACCCCCACTTCCCTCTGGTCATCACCACACTTGTTGTCTGTGTCTGTGGGTTACCCATGTATGTCCTTTGGCTAATCCCTTTACCTTCTTCTACTCAATTAATGCTAATTTTGAAACCTAAGATAAATGCAACTTTTGAATCTTAAATTTGAAGACAGCCTTACGTTTAGCACTTGAGTTTATAACTGTCTGTAAGCATTACACAAAACAGGGATTAGAATTTCACATCTGGAGGTGCACACCTGGACTATTAACAGGTAAAGTGAGTAAACCCTTTCGGAGAATGTTTTTTTAAAGTCAGATTTTTGGATTCAGCAAGGGCACCTTTTTCCTTTTCCTTTCCATTTACTAATTGTGACAGCTTGGAGTTTTTGGATCAGGTCAGAAATTACCACGGGTGCTTTTACTTTAGCCTTAAAACACATCCTGGACATTCTGAAGAGCTCCCCATTTCCTCAGACACAATCAGCAGTGTGAGAGCACCCTTTTGAGACAGCGGGGGTGCTCCCATCACAAGGGTGGTTAAGGGTCAAGAGGCTGACGGCCCAGAGCACTAAGCTGGGAGCTGTAATGCCAGGTTTGACGTTTATGTTCCTCTGAGAATCATTTGTGCCCTGTAATCCACAAAGAGAAGGAAAAGAGTGAGGTGGTCTGTGGGATCATGTCACTGACCCTTCATCTTTCAATACTCTGATCATTTCCAGTGTATGCGAAGCACTGACCAGGGAATAGGTTTCCGGATGGTCTACTGCCATCCAACTTGGAGTATATTTTTAACCTACATATGGCTACCCTGAGAATTCTTTCTAGTTAGATATTCAGTGCTGAGTCATTACTGTTAATTTTGCCATGTAATATTTTCCTTGGTTTCAAAGCTTAATTATTATACTCAGTTTCAGGAAGCAAATTAAAATAGGATCAGACCATTATGCTTGGTAGCCCTAAGTGACTTTCAAATGATTAAAAGTAATACACAAAACTAGCATCACTGTGGTGATTCTGCATGCAGTGAAACTAGGTATGTTCTATAGAATAAACGAGTAAAAGCAGATCATGGATCAGCCACTTAAAATAAACTCTTAGCCATCGGAACTCAGTTTAAACGTCACTTTCTGGGAGAGACTAATGGGGTGGCTTACCTCTTCCTCCCCCCACGCACCCCATGACCTCAGCCCTGGATCTCAAGGTTGTCTGTTTTCCTTACTACATGGGAGCTCCTTGAGGATGGTTCCCACTTTTCTCCATTTGTCTCTCCCATAAGGACTAGCACATGGTCTTAGGTTGAACCCCATGAAACTGCCATTCTTACAGGTCAAAAATGGCTAAGTATCAGTAATTTCCTAGGGTTCAAGCTAATAGTTGCTGATCTCCGTGACTGTTAAATGAATGAGCAAGTGAACTCACATATGGTAATAAGCATGACGCCAGCACTGCCACAGTGCCAACCTCTCAACGCGCGCAGAGCTCAGGGAGCTTTTCAGGCCGCCCGGTGCCCAGAGCCAGGCAAGGAGGCCTTGCAAGAACTTGGGGAACCACGGATGTGAGTAAGGATGCACCGAGGGATTCCTACGGGGTGGCAAAAGCTTCACAGATCTTGTGAGTTTTTCGCCTCCAGGAGAGAAGCCTTCATTTCTGCCACAGAAATCCAGCTCAAATTGCAAGCAATGAGATGGGGAAAGGCTTCTTGAGAGGGCAGAATGATTACCAGGGGCAGCTGGAAGTTTCTCCCTCCGGATACTTTAAAAATAGTCTGGACTTTCATCTGTCACTAATGACTTCAGGGTGAGTCTCATTTAGCTGGGAAATAAGGCTAAATGACCTCTCAAGGGCTTTTCTGGTCATGGGAACTCTGATGCAAGGGCTGAGTGAACAGAGAGTCTGTGGAAGACCATGTGACAAGAACAGACCTTGGGCAAGTGGCCATTCAAACGACTCCTCCGGCATTAGACTCGGCTGCTCTCCCCTCAGGGTAACTCACACCTTGGCCAAGTCTGCAGCGCAAAGTGATGCCCTATATCTCTCTTCTTGTAGCCGGTTTCCAGGCCGCGTGGCAGAATGATTCTATCAGGGCAGCCTGTTTACAGAGCAGCCTTTCTGGAATGCCCACTGCACCAAGGCTGCGGTTCTCAAACCTTCCAGGGTGTTCAAACCACATGGAGGGCTTGGTAAATAATAAACTGTAGGGCTAAACTGTAGGGTTTCTGATTTGGTAAATGCTATGAACTGAATATCTGTGTCTTACCAAAATTCCTATGTTGAATTCTAACGCCCAATGTGATAGTCTTAGGAGGTGGTGCCTTTGGGGGGTGATTACAGCACGATGGTGGAGCCCTCAGGAATAGGACTGGTGGGCTTATACAAGACCCCACAGAGCTCCCTTGCTGCTCCTGCCATTTAAGGGCACAGTGAAAAGATGGCTGTCTAGGAAGCAGGAGGGGAGCTGCCACCAGACCCCGAATCTGCCGGGGCCTTGCTTGTCGTCTTCCCGGCCTCTGCATGGTGGGACGTAAATCTCTCCCAGTGTATGGTATTTTTGTTACAGCACCCTGAATGTACTAAGCCTGAGGTAGGGCCTAATATTTTCCATTTCTAATACATTTCCAGATGCTGCTAGTTTGGGGTCCACACTTTGAGAACTTCTGCTCTAAAAATGCAGTCAATCAGTCTCATTGGGAATCACTGTCAGAACTGCTCTCTGCTGCTGTGCAGGTGAAACTCAGATGTGCTGCATCCTACATGAATTCAGGGAGAAGAATCGCTCAGGGACTGTGAAAGTATAAAGTGTCCTTCATAAAAAATAAGCGTTCAGGCCATAAAGACAGAGGGTAGAGTTACACCTAGAATAGATGTCGGTAAGATAGAGCTGATAAGCTCAGGGGTCATGCTGCAGATGTATGGTTTTCTCATAAAAGTTCCCCTGTTCTCCCTCAACTAGGAGCACACCCAGGATACTAAGGGTGTACCCTGAGAGACATGACAAGCAAATGTCAACACGTTCTCATGTCCTGCTTCTGGTAGTCTGAACTAGAACAAGGTTTTTGGAAGGCAATTTGGCAATTCTTGCCCAGTTTCAGGATGTGTATACCCTTTGACCCAGTCATTCTACATTTTGTGGCTTATTCTAAGGAAGCAATCGGACCAGTTTAAAAGATTTAGGTACAGGGATATTACCCAGAGTACTGGCTATAATTTGAAAAAATTGGAAATGACCTAATGACCAAGAAGAACTGGTTAAATAAGTTTGGTTCAGTTATAAATTGGAATGCTGATCAATCATAACAAATAATGACAGTAAATATTTATGAAAATAAAAATATTTCAAATTATATTGTGTTTAAAAATAGATGATGAAATAGTACGCAGAGAATATTTCTATTTTTTTGGGGGGGTAGAAAAATGATGCCTACGAATGCATAAATAATCAGTCTGGAGAATTACATATAAACAAAGTGTTAGGTTTACCACTTCTGGGTGGTAAATTTATAGTGGTTTTTATTTCTTCTTTCTGTATTTCTATTTTAAAATTGGGTAACAATGACTGTGTATTGCTTTCCTAATTAGAAAATGTAAAGGTTTAAAAACGCATGACTTTATAAGTTAAAAAATCCAGCTGTAAATGTGTGGAAAAAACGCACTGACTTTTCAACCCATCACTTATAAATACACCTAAAAAGTGCATATGTGTGGGTGATCATCTGGAATTTACAAGGGATCCGCTGATAAGCTCCTTCCTTCAGGTCGCACTGTAGTGCAGTGAATGAGCGCACCAGACGGCGTGCTTGGATTCTTGTCTCAGCTCCGCCCCTTTGGCGCTGCGTGGTACGCATTTACCTCTCTGTCTCAGCTACTTCATCTGTAAAGTGGGTATGTTAAATAGCATCTACTCTGTAGAGCTGCTGTGAGGGTTACATAACTCAGTGCTTAGCATGTAGTGAACATTAAGAGAGTTTAGCTGTTCATGTTATTCTGAGAAGGAATGCTTTCACTTAGCTTTTGAAAACACACCATCCTGCTGGTGAAAGAGAGAAGTAATCAAAACTGCGAGCAAAACTGAATACTCTCTAGGCTACACGCTAGGACGGCGGTGAAGTAAGTGGTGGTTGCAGAGCAATCTCTCTGGACCAATGACCACTGACTCAACACATTTAGAAAGAGAGTTTAAGACAAGTAGGAATTAAAGGCAGCAGTGGGTGTTATATGGGAGAAGAGCCATTAACAAGAGCAATAAAAACAAAAATAAAAAAGAAAGAGAACTGGGGTATGAAGAGCAAAAAGTACATATGATCAAAGCTAAGCAATGAGGAGTCAGAGATGTGGTTGTTACTTTGTGAGTAGCACTATTTTAATACATATGCACGCCCTCCCCCCCAGCACACACATTTATGGGCTTAGAGCTGTATTTATCTGGCTTGTGTAGTGCTTGGGAGGGAGTGAAGACAAAACATTTGATTATTCCTTGACACTTGGGCAACAGAACTTAAAAAAACAAGTTGTTTACAAGTTTTCCCCAGCCTGTTTCTTAAGAAGTAGTCCCTAAAATTATTTCTGAAAATGACAATTCCTCATAGGAGAGATCTGAGGGATTTGTATAAGCACAGAACTAAACATGATTTTAGTGTGAGTCTCTTCTAAGAGAGAAAAGAGGAGTCTTAACTTAACATTTGCATCTGATGCTAACATCTAACTTCTTTTGAGCTTTCCAATCCATTCTCCACCATTAATTAGTTTCTGTATAAGCAGAGAAAATAAAAAGAGTCTTCCCACTTCAACCAAAGCACCATCATTTGGAAATCTACATATTAGAAAATTCGACTGTGGAACTGCTTCTAGACAGAAAGTTTAAAAAGCATACAAGTTAAGGGGAACAGACTCAACGAGCAGTCTGAACTATGGTAAAGCTATCTGAGCCCTTCGGGAAATAATAGCTCTAAAACCTAAATACACTGGAAGATTTGCTTATTCCTGACTTCCAAAATAATTTTAAAATATTTCCTTTCTTATATCAGGAAGGCAGATTTCAACTTTATTGTGTCAAAAACAGATTATTTCTCTCTCTCTCTCTCTCTAAGAGAAATGTCCTTGAGTAGAAACACCCATGGATAACACTAGCCATCAACTATGGGATTAGAGAATGTCAGATTTCAGAGAGTATTAAATGAAACAGAATGGCCTACCTCTTACAGCAGCAGATGCCTCCTAATAACATATTTAATTAGGGAAGTGGCAGAGTACTGTATATTAGTGATAATTATGTCCTGGGGCAAATGCAGGACTGGAGGCTGGGATATGTGTAAGTCTCAGGAGGCAAAATAGAATAGTAGAATGTCATCTGGCCAGAGCAAATTCCTCATTTCACCCAACACTGTACATCTTAGAATCTTTGAAGTGGGAGCTACTTAACCCGAAAGAATGCTGAAAGGCCAAAGCAATCAATTCACTGCTTTGTAAAGTTCAGTTCTGTGGACACATTATTTAAAAGAGGCAGCTCCCGATTGATTTAGGCACAAACTACCACCCAAGATGTAAAACTACAAAATTATATACACCATCTTATCTACAGTTTTCCTTCATTTTCTCTCCCATTGGGCAATGGCCTTTAACGCCTGGAAGTAGGAATTGGGGTGCCTAAGTTTTGAACACTCTATTACATGTTGTGTACAGAGAACACCGGGGTAATGATTGGGACACTGACATTACAGTTGAAGAAAAACAAATGAAATGACCCAGAGCAAATCTATCCATCAATCTACTCGTTTTTCAAACATTTGGAGGAAGAGGTCAGCGTGCTTTGAGGCTTTACTGAACTAGGCCCCTTACAGGCATTACACATTATTGAACCATCATGGCCACCTCATAAGGTAGCTGTTACACAGCGGGCCCTGGGGATATGACGTCAGCAGTTCCTGCCGTCTGGGGGGTTTGGATGTGGGGAACCGCACACAGGCACACCTCAGAGAGGCCGTGGGGCCCGCGCCAGACCACAGCAACTATGTGAGTCCTAACCTTTCTGCAGGTTGAGGGTCCTGCCTTTGATTTGTAAAAAAAAAAAAAAAAGCAACACCTGTGAAGCACGTTAAAGCAAAGTGCAATAAAACGAGGTCTGCCTGTGCAGTGTGAGGTGAGCGGCGACAGGGGGGAGTCCCGTGTTCTAAGGAGCATGTTATGGGAGCACTGTATTCGTGATCCCAGAGATAATGCTGACTCTCTGAAATCCTTTCAGAACCGAAGACCATCTCTGAGCTCCAAGTTTGCTGGAAAACCCGGCCAATAACATAAAGGCATCGCGGTATGACTATGCTCAGATTAAGTAACTATATTTTATAATTCCTCACACATTACTAATAAATGTTTTTAGATTTTTATCTGAAATAGAAATGTCTCCCAAGCTGTCATGCTAAAGGAAAGAAGCAGCCAAGTTGTACTAGTAAGGGGCAAAATATAAAATTCATAGAAATCATTCTTCGTAAAAGTGTTCCTCAATATCAAGGCATATCCAATATCTTAGGCTTTTATTAAAGAAAACTCTAAAAGATAAAGCAAAATCTGCGGTTTTACTTTTAAAATTATCAGGGTTTAATTAAGTTCCTATTGATTCTTCTTCACTAGACACAATTCAGAGGATAATTTTAAGAGGACCATAACTTAGGGTTTGAATCCAGGAGAAAAAAATCTTAAGATGAGAGCCTACATACAAATGTTTCCAGCAGTTATAATTGCCAAAACCCGCAGACAACTAAGATGGCCTTCCATGAGTTCACGGATGAACAAACTGCAGTACATCTGGACAATGAATATTCAGTTATTTAAAAAAAAAACAAACCCAAACAGCAATCAAGTCACAAAAGACATGGGGAAACCTTAAATACATATTGCCAAGTCAAAGAAGTCAGTCTGCAAAGGGACCACACTGCGTGATTCCAACTGTATGAGATTCTGGAAGAGGTGATACTAGGGAGAGTAAAAAGGTCAGTGGTTGCCAGAGGTTAGGGGGCCGCAGAGAAAAGAGATGAACAGGGGAAGCACAGAGGATTTTTAGGGGGTGAAATTTTCTGTGATGTGGTAATGGTGGATAGATGACATTATGCATGTGTGAAATACCTAGACACTGTATAACATGAAGAGTGATTTCGAATGTAAACCACAGACTTCAGTTCATAGTAACATCTCAATATTGGTCCCTAACTGTGACAAATGAATCACAGTAATGCAAGATGCCAGGAATGAGGGCGGCTGTGGCGAAGGGCATGTATATATGAGAGATCTCTGAGGTTTATGCTCAATTTTTCTGTTGACTGCTCTAAAAAAGTAAAGTCTATTAAAAAAATCTTAAGACAGTCTGAGAGGACAAAGACTGGTTAACCTGAACAAACAGAGAAATGACTCCATATTATAAAATGATGTAAATTACTATCACCTCACATATGTTTGTGTATTATGGCATATTTTTAATTGAAATAGTATGTGTATAATAAAATACCAGGAGATTAGTGTAGAATTATCTTTATTCCAGAATTGGAGGGGACCTTAAGGATGAATAAACAGGTTTAGATAAACTTAGAAATTAACCAACTGTGACTATCAAACATTCCAAATGATTCTGAGAAGAAAAATCTATGTTTAGTTTCTGCTGGGGCAAAGTGAATGTATTAAAGTGAGTGCTGTGGGGAAAAAACACATTTTTCCAGTCTCTGTGGATGCAATAAAAATGCATCTAAAATTTTTATTTATGTTAACATATTGGAATATAGCCCAAATTACTACACATGTCTGTCCCTAAATGGTTTAATTTAGCCAGTGCTAATCTGGTAGGTTCTTTGAGGGTTCCTAAAGCTATTTCTTTATCAAAATAAATGATCCATTTTTTTCTACAATTTTAAAACTCAGAACAATAAAGGTTGTACTGGCTCATCAGAGAGGCGGTGCGGCCTGGGGTTTGGAGTGTGGGTGGCGGAGTTAGACTGCCTAGGTTCAAATCCTGGTTCCAACACTTGGTTGGGTGACCCTGGGTGAGCCTTTGCTTCCTCATATGTAAAGAGGGGACAATAGCGATACTTACACTTCACGACTAAATGAACTAATGCACATAATCATTTTTAGGGCCTGGCACACAGGTCTCAAGTGTTCATTGTCATTAGTCCTAATAACCTGGTTTTAGAAGACCATGCCATATGTCATTTTTGGGACCATCTACAATAATCCCTCAGGCTGGTTACACACCCCATCTGGGGGTGTACAAGAGGCAACAGATTGATGTTTCTCTCGCACGTCGATGTTTCTCTTCCTCTCTTTCTCCCTCCCTTCCCCTCTGTCTAAAAGTAATTAAATAAAATCTTTAAAAATAAGAGAGTAAGCCAGGTAAAGTTTTAATCTACAATTTGGCCTAATGATCTTACTGTATGTCAATTTTTAGGATCATCTGAGTTCTAAAGTATTTCCCCTGAGGAGACTGATTATACTGGGAGTTGGAGCTGAACTGCCGGAAAACAGAGAACACAGCAACTTAAGGTTCAAACTGAAAATTAACTGCACATTAGGATCCACACCAATTTTAATTGGCGAGAGTTCCAGTCTATGTCATAATCCAACAGTCACAGATAACACCAACCCCACCTTTCTGGTTTTAGAAGGCTTTCGTGAATCCAGTGAGTGCAATGTTAGCTCCTGTATGAAAGACTGATACTTATTTAATCAAGATGGGAAATAGGAGTTTGTGATATTCTAAGAAGCAATAAAGATCCTATTTTCATGTAAACTATTCGAAATAAACACCAAGAGTAGCAAGCCGGAAAAATGCCCTAAAGCAGAATGGCTTGTAAATAGACAGCCTTTTCTGTTTCATTTTAAGCAACAGACAAGTATTTAACTAAATTATTCGCCACTGAGACTATTAAAATGGCTTTGCTATTGCTAGCAGGAATGGAATTTCAGATCCACTTAATTTCAAGAAATTGACTACAATTCAAATCTCAGATCAGATGTACTTTAAATGGTGCTGTGTGCTCTAACCACTATTTATGCTGATTGCAGCATTGAAGTAGCTGGACTCAGATAATTGACTTAATAGTACTAAATCAGAAATGCCAAATTAATTTTTTAGGTATGTTCACAAATAGCTCTCAAATTATGACAGGGCTTGATGATTGAAAAACTTTCCCATTTTCTTATTGTGCATTGGTGACATGATTTAGATATGTATATATATATTTAGAATACAGGGTTCCAGAATTCTAAAACCAGGAAGGACCCCGAAGGGCGCCTCCCTCAATGGCCTCATTTTCTATGTGAGAACATGAGGCCCAGGAGAGGCTGCGGAATGCGGTATATGCTTGGGTCCTTGTGTCGGACAGGTGTGAGTTCCGGTCCTGGGTTGGTAAATTATTCATTGTGTGACATGGGGACAGTTATTTAACCTCTCTAAGCCTCAGTGTCTTCACTTAGTTACCTAGCAGTCTTTCCAGAAATATTCCGTACTTAGACTGTCCAGTGGATGTTTAGCACATTTTCTTGTAATAACCTAACGATCATTTTTCTCCTAATCTGGACAGCAATCCATGTATATGCGATTCATTTTAGATCTTTAAAAATAAGAGTAAATGTAATGCAGTATAAATACAGGGTCTGGCAGAAATAACGCCTGCTTGAGTGCGGTTGGTAGGGTGATAATATGGGTGTAGTAATTTATAGTTTTAATTTGAACGTTTCACCTAAAATGTCATTTGGTGTGCTTGAGTGTGACATTGTTATGTTACAGAATTACATGCTCGTGATTTTGTAATAAAAGGTTTTGTAATAAAAAAGGAGCGTTATTTGAGCTGGACCCTGTATATAAAAAGGTATCAACTCAAACTACAGTGAGATAAGTTCAAGTATAAACATGAACAAAGCCCTAACACCTTTTCATGTAACACCAGTGTGATGTGCAGACCAAGAGATAAAGAAAATAGTAATTTGAAAAGTGGTAATTTGTATCCATACCCAGTATTTAGTATTTCACTGACTAGAAATAAAATTGTTTGGCAAACTTACCCGCATTTTTGCACAAGCATCTTGGGTTGATTCTGTCCCCCTGAGCTCTTTTATCAGCATAGAACCTAAATACTAAAATACAGAAAAATTCAATGATTTATAAGTATAAATATGAATAGCAATTTAAAAACAAATTGTGTAAGTAACACTGGTTAGGGTTCCTGGCTGTAAGTTGGTGCACAACTTTCACAAATGGACAGCAACTAATCCTAACAAACAAATGCTTCTGTAGAGAAAACACAGCGGAATTAACCACAGTTCAGAAAGCTGTAAATTGCTCTTTAAAATAAAACTGCAGCATTTTCTAAAGACGCCATCTTTCAAATCATATTTAACTGCAAAATGGGGGCATCTAAAAATGTTGTCCCTGTTTTTATTTTTTTTTGAGGCAGCAATGTCTGTAAAAATAAATCACGCTGCCATCTATGTAATTACAGGGCTGTGTAAGACAGCTGAGAAACTGAGCAACAGGCAGCCCATTTGGGCTTAGTTGGCTGCGTACGTAATTAATGTTAGGCTGCTGTTCCGAGGCGGAGATGCCATTCTGGACCTTCTTCCTTCACAGCTGCGTGCCCTGTGATGGCGGATCCACCTGAGAAGGGGATGGGAGAGTATGGGGAGGGAGACTCAGTTGTCCCACAGTAGAAGGAGCTGCGTCCCCGGTGCACACTGACAGTGGAGGGCTGAACGGGGCACGAGAAGGCTGAGAAACTCTCCCCCCGGGCACCACCAACCGCTTGGCTGCTAGGGGCAAACAGTTTTTAGCAAAACGTCTATTTTGCCATTCTGTCAATGGACTCCTCCTCCACTTTTTGAAGCTTCAGTAGGGTTCCTTCCAACTGTCATTTTTCCTTCTCTGATTTCCTTCAAAAAAATAAATAGAGCTCTAGGGGTATGTGCGTGTGTGTGTGTGTGTGTGTGTGTGTGTTTTAACAAGTGAATTAAAATAATTATTCTCCTGACATGGCACTCTGTGAGACGGGCTTGTTGATCAGTCCTGTAAGCCTGGGAGGTCCCCAACCAGAAGAGGAGGGGCGGGGGCACAGGGGCAGAGCTTGGCCACAGGCTCTCAAGAAAGGCATGTTCAGAAATGTCTCAGGGACTTGGGATTTGGTGGTTGAGCTTTGGAGGAAGGAGGAGGCATTTTAATCCTGCAGATTTGGAAAGATGACTACTGAGACAAATCTCATGCTTCAAGACACGTAGGCAGTAAAAGAGGTGTGGATAACACAAAATGAAAAAAAAAAAAGGCTAAATTGCTATGAGATAACCAGAATGCCCACGTCTTAAGGAAAATGATCCTGGTGAAATCCTTATCTTTTAAGGTATCAGGAACATTTGTCCTAATTGAAACACTCAAGAGAGGCAGTTTCAAAGCACTGCCCAAGTTCGGCTACTGGTCCTGCTGTAGCCATGACAACCACCTGCTGCAAAAACTATGGTATTTTTTTGAACATTTACCTGTTCAGATTACTCACAACTCCCAGCTAAGCTTGATTCCCTCTCCTGTTAAAAAAACAACAACCTAGTAATACAACCCTACTGATAACGAGGAAAAGAGCCTGGAATTCAGGTAAGGCGAGAGACCCAATGTTTTGAGACCCCTGGTGAATAGAGATGTCTATATGTGCTATGAGTATATTTATACTCATTTCCATTTTAAGATTTCATTTTATGACATTTCATTTAAAATCTACAACTATATAAGAAGGGAAAACAGGTCTTAAACTTGTAAGATTAAAAGGGTTATAAAGCTCTATTTATTTGGACTTCCTCTGTGGAGAGAAGACTACTTTAAAAAAACATAGAAGGGGAGAATATTGGAGTAAGATGGGCATTTTGGTATAGTTTCAATACAAAAGAAAAGAAGCCAGAAATACGCCCTCTATCCCACTCATTCCCAAATACTGAAGGCAACTTACAAAAGCTTTGTAATCACACGACTGGAAGATGAGCTTCTCCGGGTGGTGCTGCCAGTACTGGACTGGAGTTGAGGCTGTAGCTTCATTTGGAGGCCGCAAAGTAATGGAAGGTTCTCCCCAGTCTCCTGTCTGAAAATCACATTGGTTCTAGAGGTGATATGACTGGTAGGCAAAGTTCACTCCCTGTAGCTAGCCTGAGGTCATCTTATCCACATGTGCTGTCACTGCAAATGCACTTGCGTGTATAATGTGTTTACGGAAACTTTCCCTTTTTATGGTTTTGTATGCATTAGCCTGTTTCCCAAAGCCGAGTTAATTACTGAGGTGTGAAAGAAGTCGAACTATTCTATTTTTAGAATGATACTCTGAGCTAAGTAATTTAAAAATGAAGACATTTAAGATATTCATAACAATTTACTAATTTATACTTTTGTGTTGTAAGAGAAAAGAACATTCAATCTTTGAAGGAATTTTCTATGTTTTTAAACTTGACTGTAAAATTTTTAGTTTGAATTCCTGTTATGTAATCTCTATCTTGTTCACATAGCAGGTACTTGAAAAATACAGGATCCAACAGAAGTAACCTGCTTGAGTGTGGCTGGTAGAGTAATAATATGGATATAGTAATTCAAAGTTTTCATTTGAACATCTCACCTAAAACGTCATATGGTGTGCTTGAGTGTGATATTGTTATGTTACAGAATTACATGCTCATGATTTTGTAATAAAAGGTTTTGTAATAAAAAAGGGGCCTTATTTGTGCTGGACCCTGTGCTCTGGTCCATAAATTTCAGTTCCCGAAAATGACAGGTATCATGTCCTCTGAATTATTTTATCTCTGGGGAAAAGGTACTGCGTTATACTAAAGAACATTTTAGAAGAAAGATTTGCGAATGGAAGACAACTAGTTTCCCTCATCTGAGTCCAACTGTGTTGATATAACGCCGCTGCGACTGTATCAGGGAGTCTCAGCTACCTTCATCAGAAAACCTAAAGCACAAATGCAGACCAAACATTAAACTATCATGTTTGGCCCTATGTGCATATGCAGCAGGTACTTGAGGGTCCTGACATGCAAATGCAAGCATATAACATATATGCCCACTTTATCATTTTCCACAAGGTTAGCCTCAACCTTGCTTTATTGCTACGGGTATACCTTGGAGATACTGCAGTTTCAATCCCAGACCACTGCAATCAAGGGAGTATTATAATCAAGAGAGTCATAATATTTTTGCTGGTGGGTCTTGCCTTCCATTTGTAAAAATGCAATATCCATGAAGCTCAACGAAGCGAAGTGCGATAAAACAAGGTCTGCCCCCATAACGGTTTAGTGTGAGATCTACAAAGTCAAAGGCTTGGGTGGGCAGGTCTTTTCTGGGCTCCAGTCTGATTTAGACATTACACATGGGAAACTTCATACTCTTTTCCCTGGTCAAAATTCAGTTCTTTGTTCTCAAATAGACACAACTAAAACTAGACAGTAGGCAGTTTTCCAAAGCCACTCTTTTCTATCCTGGATTTGGCTGGTCTAACAGAATTATGAGAAATTACCTTTCTTAGGAATTGAGAGAATACAGAAAGGCCTCGTGAGCTCCCAAATCAAGCAAAACCTCCGCCAGAGACCAAGTTCCATTGAAGCACTTGCGAATGGGCTGATCCTGCTGGACTCCTTAAGAAGGATTTTCAAGGAGTCTAGGATAACAATGTCAAATTTGGGATGTAGGCGTTTGTTTTGAAGGGGAAAGAAAGTCCATAGCTTTCATTACATTCTCTGGAAGAATCTAGAAATCCCAAAAGGTTAATAACCACCATTCTCCAGAAATAGCATAACAGGATGTGTGTTTGGGGAAGAGGACGAGCATCCTAGTTTTCTCTGCGTGTTTTGAGCTTACATTAGGTGGTCTGCAAGGTGACTGTTAGGGTTGGAAGGTGTCGGGCAGAGGCTTGGGCTTCTGGAAGTTTCTAACTGGCTTTGAAAAAACAGAAGAAAATTCTAGAGCACCTTGGGAATGCACAGGCCTTTTCATAGAGTCGGAGAGCCTGAGGTTTTTCAGGGAAATTGCACCCTGTTCCCCAGGCCCCCTGTCGCCCCTCACACTGTGGTCTGAGCTGCTCCGGCTGCTTCTGGTTCCCGGGTTACTTGCACACAGTGTGATTCCCCTGCCCCTCGTCTGTGGATACTGGTATGACTTTACCTGGGGTATCTATTTTAGCATTTTTGTCTGCTTGATGATCCATCCCTGACTCATTCTTGAGTTTTCTCTTTACAGATATTGGAATGTTCATTATGTAAAAATAATAAGTGACCGCAATGATTTTAGAATTAAGCTTTCCTCTGACTTCCTATTTTGATCTTTTCCTTCTTTCTCGAACATGTGGATCTTTATTATTTCACCAGTTTTCATTTCAACTGGCTGTGATTTGCTCTAAAAAAAAAAACCTAGTATAAAATTCCAAATGTAGGCTATGTGGATTTCAGTATTATTTTGAAGCTGAGTGTAATAGCCTTTAAGTGATAATTGTTACAACTGCGGAAACATGCAGCTATATGTTTTTAATTAAAAGCACTCCCAACATCTAGTAATTCACCTTCTAATCTCCCCCATTAACTTTCTTCCCTCTTCTCCCCCCTTCCCGATAAAGCAACAACAACACAGCAAACAGGTGTTGCACATTTAAGTCACAGGTAACACTGTTAACAGAACAACAGAAGTTTGCACACAACTCCGTGGAATGATACAAAGGAGCTCGTTGACATCAAAATACCCTTCAATCCAGTGTCTGCTGATGTGACAGCGCAAACCAAGCTTCAGATTCTCAGGTTGGCCCTATCATAGTTTAGCTGCGGGATCTTGGCCGAGCTCAACAGGCAGTTTTCCCAACAGCCTAAACAGACATGGCAGGAGTTGGGGGCACCAGGGGTTGCAGGACGAGGGGATGGGTAGGGTGAAGCTGGGGTTCTGGGGACATTTCAGGTGTCAGTATATTAAGCATGCAAATCATATGCAAACTCATTCTCTAATTGCTTAATGAACTCAGGCACTTTAAATTAAACTTCCATGTGAGTTCCATACATTTTAAGCAGAACGACGGCCAAATGCTGATCCAAGTATTTACATCACGCAACATAAGTTGTAGCAGCCATTGTGGGAATAACAGGCCCCAGCACATACCACCTTTGTCTGGAAATCACCCTGATCTCTTATGAGATCATCACCCGAAGCAACGAGTGGCACATCCATTAAACTTTGTTTAGGTGGCATCACCACCTGCTCTCCTATGACTCTGCTTTGTCCGGGAACCACAAGCCACTTGCTCTGGATCCAGAGTGATCCGACAGGACCTCCCCTTTGTGGACGGGGGAGATAATTATAAGGAAGAGAGCTATAATCCTTACTTTATTTTCTTTCTGGCCTTGAAACGTGGCTCCAGTCCAAATATTTCTAAATTCCCTATGGTGGCTGAATCTTCCTTTCTGGAAATAGAAGCTGAGTTTTGTTATGCTTAGTGCTATTTCCAGAAATTCGGTTTCAAGTAGAGGGATTCTTAAGGCTGAATTGATAAGAAAATAAATGTATTTTCTTCCTGGATATGCATCAGCTTATTTGTTTTAAACCTTAGATCTAAGAATATTTAGAAGACTCAGCTGAGTTTTCTCTTTGGAATTAATCGAACAGGAATGGGCGGACCTGGCATTGCACTGTAGTGAAGGGCGCTTGTGGCCTTGGCTACGGGTGGGTTCGGCCTCACCTGGTTGACTGTCGATAGAAACCGAAGCTTTCAGAGAACAAGGGCGCTTTAGGTCTCAGCCCTCCTGGAGGGTGACTCACAGCAGGAATGTGCTGGGGGGGCCGGGTAGAGGAGTGAAGATATGGGGTTTTGACTGGTATATGCAATAAATTCAAACTCTGAAGCCCACTGTTAGCTCTTGTTAACTAGTGCATTCATACCCAGAAGGTACATATACCTTTTCAGGTAAATTAAAAAAATTAAAAATCTTTCAGTTAAAAATATTTATTAAATATAAAATCCAAACAGATCTGAAAGGTCTTTTGCCTCAAAAAATGGTTTACAATAAAATCTTATCTTTAATAAAAAGTAGATCTAAACATGGGTACAGTGAAGCAATTATATTTAATTAGAATAAAAAATAAAATAGGAAATGTTTGGGGTAAATTCTGTCATATTTTAAACTATTACTGACAGTACTCTTTAAAAAAAGCTTAAGTAATTAGAGAAAAAAAATTAAAATGATTCAAGCCATTCTTACTAAATGTGCTCAGGTTATCTCTGTAGAGCTTAAAATACTTAGAGAAAACTTTTCCTGTAGGTTCTTGAACTGAATGATCTTACTAATTTGGTTAAAACCTCACTTACTTGGTATGTATGTATGAATGTATCTATGTATGTATGTATTTACTTCCTTTAGGCTACATCAATTAAAGAGAGGAAAATGTACTGTATTAATTATCCCTTCAAACTCAAACAAAAATTAATCTTCTACTCTAAAGACAAAACATAATTTAAGATTAGAGTTTTAAATGGAGAACTGATCCTGTGTAATAGGTATTACCAACAGCCAACCAGAAATTCATAGTCTGGCTGAGTCTGGAGAATTATAACTGGGTCATGCCTTGTACAATGTAACTAAATTAAATGTCTCTTATACCACCAGCTGAAAAATATAAAACCACTAGCTGAATTCAGTTACACCACAGAAAAAATTCACAAAAGTCGATAGGCAGATTTTTATTGAATGGCAGAATCCAAAACGCAGCTTTTAAACTTTGTATTATTTCCAAAGGTGGTGAAGCTGCATGGTTTTGGTTCCTGAGCGCCGGACACCGAAGGCAGATGCTAAAACATTTCATTGTGTCCCTTTCTCCCCCAAAAAGGGAAACTGAAGATACTACATATTCTATATGATCTGAGAATATAAGGGGGAACATTGTCTACATTCCTATTTTCTTCTTGAGAAAATATTTACATCTTAAGGATGTCAGTAAATAAAAGCCACAGTTATGACTTAGCTTTCTAACACAAACAGTAAGGAATGGTATTATCCAAGCCTTCTATTATTTAAAAAATTTTTTTTACAATTAGAATTTAACTGATCTTCTAAAACTGAGGCTTTTAAATCTTTTCTGCTAGGAACTAATCCCACCTACTTGCTTGTATATTTAGATATGAACATTAACAAACACTATTTCCTATTTCTTGAGAACACTTAATGAAAAACTAAGATGATTTTATACGACCGTTGTTATTTTAAGGTTTCATGTTCAGTAATTCTGACAAATATCAGAGATGGGCTCCCCAAACAACCAGACTAACGGTTTATGGGATTACATTTACTTCTGGTTATCTCGAAGGCTTTGAAGACTGCTACATATAGCTCTCGGCTTATAAATATGTATATGGATGTTTGGATGTGAATGTAAGGAAACGCCTCCTCCAGGCGTTCACACACGCAGGAAAGCAGGATGCTACAGTGGTTCCTTTAACAAACCTTCGAGAATAAGGGATGCTAGTTTGGTCAGCTGCAGCTGGTTATAATGAGTTTGTTTCTTTCCATGATAAAGAGCAGCGATGGCCCCTTCTGAACACAAAAAGCCCGCTTAGCATTTACAGGTTCAGGAGAAGCTGCCGGGTCACCGAGCACCGGCACCAGGCAATGTGCAGACCCCTGGGTCCCCGTGAGCCAGAAGTGCCATGCACAGGAGGAGGGGTATGCCTGAGGTGGCACCCTGAGAGAGGCCCTTCGCACGCCACCCCAAAGCTCTGCTTAGTGATTCTCAACCAAGCGTCTCTGCCTCTCAGACGGCAAGCTATCCAATGGGGAAAATTTAACAGTATATGAAAATAGGATTGTTTTTAAACTACAAAACGGAAAATTCTGAACATTAAAATGTTTAGTTTCCAAACACAAATGAATTTTTAAAAAGTATGCGAAGGTGGAATGTGAACATTTGAATACTATTAAACAACTCAGAGTAAAATGGGTCATGATTTCACGCACGTTTCAAAGGCCAATTCTGGACTGTCGAATGGAAAAGGCTGAGAACCACTTTCAGCTGTAACAGCGCCTCTCTTGGCTATGCCCCTCCCACATTTGCATAAAATTTATACAGTCTATCATGCAAATCATACTCAAATATTTCTCATGAGCAAAGCACATGAACCTTTGAGAACCATTAGATACAATGGGTTGAATAGCCCATGGACATGGGGAAGAACAAAATGGGAAAGAAAAACACTGATATATATATATATATACACACACACACACACACATATATAAATTTACCCTTTTCCTTCTTCCTGTAAAAGCAAGTTCAACAGACAGCTGGGACGAAAGCCAAAGCTCACATGGGACAGATTTTAACTGTACACTTCAAAACCAATTATGTTTCTCATTTTAGGACGTTTGCACATCAACTAGGCACAAGGCACAGTGAATGAAGTATAGTAGACAAAAAAAAAAAAGAAAAATCTCAGGGGTCATTAGACATCACAAATTTCCTGCTTTGCCAGGACACAGTCCCTACGGCCACTGACAACACTTTGCAACACATTACACAGCGCAAGGTCAGCACAAGAAAATAACCATTTGTAGCCTTACATTATGAACCTGATGGATGGCTGAGAAAGGAAATCCAGCGTTCTGATTCGTCCATATCTCACAGACAGACGACTGCTGATATAAACAGAAAACTATCTCATCTTGTCAATATTTAAAACATGGCAGCTACCAAGGTAGCATCAATGTAGGGAAAGAGGAAAATAATAAAAAGCAAAGAATCACATTTCTTTAAGAAAAAAAAAAAAAAGGCAGCTCAAAAAATGCCCAAAGTTTAATCACTGACTTCCAAGCCATTGTTTTGCTTAAAAACATTTTGGGTTGGTTAGAAAGAAAAAAAAGACCATTTGTGTATTAGCTTTATATCACAGAAATTACCAATCATGCTGGGAAAAGCGAGCTGTGGTTTACATTTGCCAAAGAGAACAGAAATAGCTTCCCTCTTCACATCATTCATTTCAGAGGATCAATATTTTCAAGGAAGATGGGAAAAAACCTTTAATACAGGTCAAACACCTTTATTTTTTTTTTTATCTTCAAATGACTATGAGCAAGCAATACAGTAAAATGACTTTTGTAATTTAGTCATTGCTCCATTTGATAAACCTAGGGGACATTTTTATCTCCAGAGTTCTCAAGGGCAAATCTCTGTGGTTAAGGGGAGAGGAGTGTCAGTTTGCTGCCCAGCAGCGGGAGTGTGTGGTGGCAGAGGTGGTGGGAAGGAGGCTGGATCAGGGTAGGGGAAGTTCCTCTATGCTATTAAAGCAGAAACTTTGGGGGACAGTAGTCGTGTGCCCAATAAATCAGCTCCGTAATTCGCTCTCCCACCCCACCATTACCAATCTTATAACTAACAATTATTAGGAGGCAATAAGGTCTGCTTAGGACCAAATGCCAAACCAAGCAACACCCTCTCCCAGTAGTTAAGAGTAGAAACCACCAACTAAACCGACTAGGCTCCTGGCTGACCTTTACAGAGTTCTTTTCCTGAATTCTATCATTCTAAAAGGCACCGTGAAATTGAATCAGAAAATGGCAGGGCGCCTAAACTTATTCAGCAAGCACTGTGAACATCCTGAGAATTCATGAGCAGACAGTGCAGAGATCAGTGCAGGAAGGAGATAAAAACACATCCACGATATGGTTTGGAAACCCAGCAAAGAAATATGTTATTGGCAAATGACTTAAGGAAAAGAAAGCTTCTCCCTGGCTAAGTGTTTCCCCCACCTCCACCCTCCCAGAAACGCTCACCAGAAATCTAACATCTCTCTCTCCAGTTACGATGGCATCTCCACACACACACCTACATCTTTGCTTTCCATCCGTTCTGTCATCTAGATGGCTTGTTGGGGACAGGTTGTCAGGTTATTGGCATTCTATTAAGCAAGAAAGATCCCTGGGGTCTGACCAACAGACACTTCCAACCACTTTCCACTTAAACCAGCTCTGCTCTCCTCTGTTCCCTCTCTAAACTTCATGCTACTTTCTCCACAGGGGCACCTTCTTTTTCCTGCTTTTCAAAAATGAAATCTCTGGCAAATTAAGTCTTATCCCCTCGGCCTCGTCTCCAATAGCCGCCATCTGATTTAAATAGACTGGCTCACTCCATGCTTTTGTGGGAATGCCATCCTAACAGGAACAAACATACTCCCAGGGCACCCTTGACCTTTTCCACACCCGCGCCCAGAGTTCTGAGCTAATTGTTCTACATCAACGTTCACAGACTTTTAGTGCCAGAAGTAACCCAGGGACCACCTGTCACCTGACAGATGAAGACAATGACATTCAGAGAGGTGAAGTGGTTTGTTCAGGTCACACAGGGAGTGTCACATGTCAATCTCTGCTGGGATAGCTAGGAAGGAGTGCCGGCCTGCACTGACTTTACCAGAAGGCAGAAGGACTCTCCAATTATACAGAACTTATTGTTCATAGAACAGTCTCAAGTCCTCTGGGGTTCAGATACCTGAAAGTCTTATTGTTTTCCCATCATTACTCCCACACAGTCACTCCTCCCCGATAGGCAACAGGTCAATTGACATTTTGGGAAGACTGCATGACTTCTTGGTCACTTTGAGTCTTGAAGGATCCATTTTGTATAAAACTCGAGTGTCATATGTAATTCAATCATTGCTGTCCCTCAACACAGCCCAGTCTCTGGGCCTAAAAAACCCAAGGTGCCATGGTCAACTTTGGATGCCCCCAGCCCCAAACTCTACGCCCTCCATGTGCTTCGTTGGAGAGGAAAGTACAGGAGAACCTGGGCGCTTTTCTTCTCTGGAAGTGGCCGAGTTGTGTTTGATGGTTGTCACGGGTTGTTGGGGCAATACAACCTTGGCCTCTGATGCCCTCCTGAAGGCAGGACTCTGCCCCGGGTTGTCCTGTATCCATGCGAGTTCTCTGGAGGGCTCTGCAGGGGAGGGGCCTTGTCCCCACTGCACGGTTCCTGACTTGCGAGATCTGGCTTTAGCGCGGCACCCTCCACGCAGCCCTCCTCAAGTGCACACATGCGCACACCTCCGGTGGGATGCCAGGCAGAGGGCAGAGGCCCAGCCTCTCTCTGGATGCTGCCTCGCATCCCACGCACACATCCTTGTCATGCGGGGCAGGCTGCTCGGCGACCCCCCTCTTCTCTGCCAGGGCATCTCCCTCCAAGTCTATCCTTCAGCCCAGGGCGGCGCTTCGTGGATCTGCTGCCGGAAGTGCCGCTGTGGAGAGCGTGGTGTTTCCCCTTCTTGCGGCTCCCCCACCCTGGGTGAGGGTTCCTCACGGAGTCCTCTCACTGGGCTTTGAGCACATGGCGACACGCTCTCTCTCGTCTCCCATGGAAGGAAGGAAAAGCCTCATCTCTTTCCACAGTGGCTCAGTTCTCTGCCCTCCCTCAGCGTCCGTCTCTGCTGCATGGACGGACTGGAAGCTGAGTGGGGCAGAGCAGGGTCACCACCCCTGGGGAACCCCTGGGCAGGGGGCACCTTTCTCTTTAGAATGTGTGGTATTTGCAGGAGATTCCCACTTTGCATCCTGTTACATGAATGTATCCCTCCACAGTCACAGAAAGTTACCAGAGTGTTAAGGAGGGGGAAGGGGGTCCCACAACATACTTAACATTTAAAAAAAGTCACATAAAAATTTTCTCAATGAAGAAAAACCCACCTCTAGTCAAATACACTGAAGAGAGTTCATATGTGGCTTATATATCTTTTAAAGAGTTACAATGACAATTTTCCACTACAAGCTATGTTTTAAACTTTAGAAAAAGTAAAACCTCTATCATTTCCAATACTTAGGTGACTCAGTGCAAATGGTGAAAAGTCATATTTTAAAAAGTTTAATTGTATTTTAGTTATGAAGTTTGTTTTTTAAAAAAGCCAATACATTTCCGAGCCCACAGTAATCCCGCCGGCAGCGAAGTGTGCCGCCGTGACGTAAGGCGGGCCAGCTCTAACTGGCTCCTTTGTAACACGAAATGGCACTTCCAGACACACGGCTATTAGACTGAACGCTGGGATAAAAATTTTTTTAAATGCAGAAGTTTCCACCACTGAATTTCATCATATTTAAGAAGATAATATTTCAGGGTATAACATGTATAAAAGTACTGAGTTTTGAAAAGTTTTGAGAAAGAAAATATAACACAAGTAGCAACATTTCACCTGGGGCTCCAATTCCTAGAAGAGAAGTGATTTAAATCTAAGTTTTAATTAAGCCTTAGAACATCTTCATCTAAAAACGAATAATGAGAGTACTTGACCTACATTCTTCACTAGGTGGTTGTGTAGCTCATGATACGCTTCATGACAGAGAAAACTTTCTCAACTTTTCACAACTTCTCGGACCTAAATTCTTAAGACCTCTGGAACACAGAGGGCCATCAAATGTACTCATTAAATGAAGGGAATCACAGAATGTTCAAAAATGTCCTGGTTAATAACAGAGGACCACAGGAACACTAATTAATGTCATTCATTATCATTTGTGGTTGGTCCAGGTTGTTGTCACCACTTGTGCCTTTAAACTAGGCACTGCAGACACATTTCTGGTAAAATACACCCGAAATTAGCCCTGCAGACTTCTAGTTAGAAAAGTTCTCATTTTTCCTGATAGGGGCTTGAAAGAGTGCTGCCAGCTGGGCTGAGGAGACAGGAACAGTTGTGATTAGCATGCCTGTATGTTATAAACAACTCTATAAAAGGATGTTAAAACCCTTTTGCAATGTCATTTGCTCATTAATTTTCTCTCACTCCCTTTCCCACATATACTGCAAAGGTTAATGTAGTTTATCTGAACCTGAATTACAATGAAATCCACATCAATGGGGTCTAAGATACAGTAATATTATAATGGAGATATTAATAATTTAATGTGTATTTCTTTGATGATGGAGTCAACAGAAATATGAAGGTGTCTAATTTTATCTTTAGCTCGGGCCTATCTCCTGGCTCTGGTAACAGTTTCTTAAAATACAAAATACACCTTGCTCTTGTTACCATCTGTATCTCAGGTGTTCGTTCATCAATTCAGTTCAGAGAATACGACATATTTGCAGTGATACCGAAGAATAAAATCAAAGTATACCACCTGTATCCACCCTTTTCCTCCTAAAGGTGAGCTCTTTTCTGCTCAATGGGGAGCAATCCAGTAGTTTCCAGTAAGTTCTCTCCCCTTCATCATCCATTCCCCTCAAACCCTGCTCTCCTGGAACATTTTCAAGAAGTGCTGTGACATCTCTACTCAAAGCAAAGAGACTTCCTCCCTTGACCCGACATCTTCCTTGAGGTTGTGCTCAATTTCTGTTCTTCTTTAAGAAGCTACACTCCCTAAGAAGTATCCATACAGCCTTCGCCTTCCCTTTTCCTGTCCTCACCTGAGCCTCTTCTACCAAAACTGCTCTTCTCAGAACCCTCCCCTCTGCCAAATCCAGCTGTTCATCTGCCCTGACCCACCTGACACACGTGATCTGCCTTCCATTTCTCAGCCTTCTTTGCTGGTCCCTACGATCCTATTGTCCTCTGATCCCTGGAGCGTCGGTCTGCAAGCCTTTTCCCCTCTCCGGCTAGACTAGGGGGTCTCCTCTAGTCCCAGCTCCCAAACTTGTATCCCCAGCCCAGACCTCTCTTCTGAATGCCAGACTTGGATATCCAGTTGCCCTCTTGACATCTCTACGTTGATGATTAATGGGCATTTTAACCTTAAATTAAATGCCCGAAACCAAGCTCCTGATTGTCTCACTTCAGCTTTAAGCTTTCTTACCTCAGCAAATGCCTACCCTCTTCTTCCAGTTGGGGTCATCCTTTTATTTACATTTTGCACTCAACCCAGCAGGAAACCCTATTGGACCTGCTCCTCAAATCTTCTCACCCTCCTACCACTACCCGGTCCAGTCCACCACCTTTTCTGACTTGGATCATTTCATTAGCTTCCAAACTGGTCTCACTGGTTTGCTTCCATCCTTGCCCCCTTAAGTCCTTATCCACAATACAATAGCCACCATGATCCCTTTAGCCTGTAAGCCGGATCGTGCTACTTTTGCTCCGTTTAACTCAGAAGAAAATGCAGAGTCCTAACCATGCCTGCAAGGATTGCCATCCCCTGGCACCATCCCCGCCTGCCGCCCCCGCCCCCCGCCCTCCTTGCTACAATCCTTCCTTCTGCTCACTTGGTTCTGAATAGCAAAGCACACTCCTGCTTCATCCGTTTCTCCCTCTGCCGGAAATGTTCTTCCTCCACAGACTGCGGGATTAGCTCCCTCATTTCCTTCAATGTCCCTTTCTCAGGGCACCCAGCATTTTATATCCAAACCAAGTCTGTGCTGTCCACACCGTAAAGGGATTAGCTTGTGGGGCAGAAACTGAAAATCTGAAAAAAACTTTAGGGTATAAGAACCTGTCCCCCGGGCACCGGGACATTGATTCAGAGATAGTTACTGCTCATCGACTGGGTGTGAGACCTGGGTCACTAGGTGAGCAGGAGTCCGTCCTGCCTTTAGTTGGTATTTATGGGGCAGTAATTGCTATGGACGCCATCCTTTTTCCATTGTCAGGACCAGTAACAAACTGGGATTCAGAGGCTGATGGTGGGTCTTGGGATGGAGCAAGCTAATGATACCTTCATCACTTCAACTCCAATTAGGCTCTGAAAACCGTCTGCGGGTCAGCCGATGCTGTGTAACTAGTTTAATAAACTTGAGCCCTCCAGTCACATTCTATCAGAGATGAAATTTTCTGCCTTGTTCTAGATCTGAAAAAAAATTGGCTTTTCTGTTTCTTTCTTATGTTTGTCATAATTCTTTCACATTACAGAGTATTCAGATATTGACCAGAAAGAATCCAACAAGAAACGGGAAAGGTTTTGAGCAAAAGCTAAAGGAATAGTAAAGTCAATTCCTTCTCTTGGCTGACAGGGCTTCTCTAATAAAACAAAAACAAACTTGAAGAGTGAACAAAACAGCCACAAAGGCAAAAGGAAAAAAGGGCCCCATGACAAAGGAGGCCTCAGTCGGCAGCCAGGAGGCTCTGCAGCTCCTTGGGCAGAGACTGAAATGAGATGAGACCTGTCAAAGAATGGAGTCAAACAAATTCAGTTCAGTCAAACACCTCATCTGCATCTTTTCTAGCAGTAACAGCCCGGCAGCCTCTTCTTTCATGGGCACTACCTAAACCCTGCCTGGAAATCAGGAAACCACAACCTTTTGTCTCTCCCTGAGTTACCCCCAGGCCTGGCATCTTATCATTTCTTCTGTTGTAGGTACAGCGATGATCCTCCTTCTCTCCTTTCAGGCGAGTTTTGTGGTACTTACATGGCCCTGAACCAAATGCGTGTGATTCTTCTCTTCAACTGCACTGTGAACAACAGAGGTTCAGGGTTGACCCTTTTATTTACTTGTGATTCATTCATTCATTTATTATTGCCATAATTAAAAAATTATTTTAGTCTTTCAATTATAGTCAGTCCTTCCTTCCTTCCTTCCTTCCTTCCTTCCTTCCTTCCTTCCTTCCTTCCTTCCTTCCTTCAACTCTGATTCTGGTACTGACAGCACATAAAATAAGCCCTTAGCTGCCGAAACAGGAGAGAGCTATAGGCTAAGGGATTCCTGTTACTCATTTGTAGAGATAACATATAACCTGCACTCCCTAATATGACAGCTGTAGCCCTAAATGACATTACACAATTATTTATGAAATCTTTTCACAGGGAAAAAATAGAGCAAAGGAAAAAATGAACGCTAAACCCAGATTCTGCAGTATAGCCCCCCAGGCTCTCTGGGTGTTGCGGGGGAATTTAGGGCGACTGGGAGCGGGCTGTTGATCGCAATGTGGGCTGCTTTACTTGCCCTACCTCAAAGTCTGGGTGCCATCACAATCATTTTTCAGGACGACTGAAGAGCAGAAATATTAGTACCATTCAGAAAAGCAGCAGTTTTTTTTTTTTTATCATAACATGAATTGCTTCAAAGAAACTCAATTTTGCAAAGTAATGTTGTTCTTTGCCTGTAACGTCTCTTTAAAATATACATTATGTTCCTTCCTTGCAAGCTGAAGCTGTCATTTTCTTTATTTAAATCCATGTATTAGCTGTATGCTTAACATTGCTTCCTGTGTCTGGTAAGAAAGAGGTGTCGGACAAAGCCATTCATTAATGATGTTTATCGAGACCCCCACTGGTTCCTCATTTTATCCATGTGGGAAACGTAGGAAAAAAGGTCTAGCTGAAGAATGATCTGGTAGGTTAAGTTTTTCCCTTAGTTCTGTCTGTTCAACACTGAAATCAATAAACTGTGGGTTGCATGAAAAGCATGCTTTTTTGAGGTAAGCTTTTAAAATGAGCACATTACATAGTCAGGAATCACCACCGATACATAGAGTGTTGACCAAAGTTTTAAAAAGGCATTGATGGACTATGATTAAGTAAACTTGATAAAACTATTTTAGCTAGAGTGTAATAATGTTAATGTAAAATCCTACATTAAGGTTAAACACCCACCCTCCCCTCACCGCTGAGGGCTGAGAAGGGAGACGTGACTCATGGCCATTACTCAAGGCTAGAAGACTTCCCAAGGTGGGAAGTGAGGATGCTGTGTAACCCACAGCCCACTTATCACAATGATATTGGCAAGGAGCTGGATATGGTTAATGCAGTGAACGGAAGACATCAAACTGTCTTCAAAGAGCTATTCTCAGCTAGAGGGAGCAGGTTTCTTCCTAGTGGTTTCGGAAGACAGCATTAACTATCAGTTTTAGGAGGGCTCATGTCAATTCAATATAAGAGGAAAGTTCTACCAGTTAGAACTTTCCCAACGATGTGGATGCCTCATAAAGTGGGGGCCACTTTTCCACTGGCAAGTTTAAGTGGAAACTTGTGGCTGCCTGGTCAGAATGCATTACAAAGGGTGTACATCAGGAGACAGGGCCAGATACATTTTTCTGGCCCCTTCCCACCCTAAAATCCCCTGGTTTTCTTTAACAGATGAACAGAAGAATTGTCCAGAGAGCATTAATGCATATAAAAAATACAACCTTGTGTGATGCTGTATTTGAACCTCATTAAATCAGAGACCCCTACAGAAAGGGAGTCACCTCATTTCACAGCTATTGACATGAAGCAATTGTTTGCTGTCCCTGATTTGTAAAGAATGACAAATAGGATGTCAAGAGTGAAGGATTTTCTTCAAATACAATGTTTATGCTACCTTAGAGCTTTGACTCTCTACTAACCTTGCACTTACCTCAAGCATTAGAATGCATTAACAGAGCTTGAAAAAGGACTCAAAACATTACACTGGAGCCTTTGGGGATTTTAGAGTTTCCTGGTTGTGTCATGTACCCGGCTGGTAGAGAAGCCCGGGCGTTGGGCACCACAGTGGTCAAAGCGCAGGCAGTGAAGCTATGCTGCCTGGGCTTGACTCCTGGCTCTGCTTACAGCCCGAACCGTCTGCAAAGCAATCTGATCAACAAGAATGTATGCAGGAGTGCTTAGTACCGGGAATTAAAAAAATGACCAAGGAAGAGTCAGTCAGGTCTTGCCCGTACATAGTCAACATTTTAAGAGAAATAAACTATTCTGACATAAAATATAGTGGTAGGTGCTAACTCACAAAGTATTTAAAAGTATTTAAGTAAGAGTATCATCCATGAATCCTTTCCAAGGAGCTCCAGCGCTAATGAGGCTCTAATGTGGTAGGAACCTGCCCAGTGTTTGTGTTCCTAAGAGCTACTGCTTCTGTATCAGTGGAGAAGTGCTCCTTTGGTCTTACAAGCTGGAAAACAGAAATGGTTTTGTAGAACATAGCTAAATATTATGGGCTTTACTTTAAAATATATTTATTCCCAGTTGCAGTTGAAAAACCATGGTGTAGAAGAAGGTGAAACGTTATTTTGAAATAATAATAATATCTAAAGCAACTCATATAGCTTTATAGTTTGTAAACTACTTTGACAAATATTCCTTTACTTGTGCCTCAAAACAATGATGTAAGGTGGGCATTAGTTTCACTTTAGGAAGAGAGAACTAAGGCTCCAAGGAGCTAAGAGACCTGTTCAAAATGGTAGAGGTAGTAGACACCAGAGATGCAATTTTTTCCTGATCTCATTACTTCAAATCTGGTATTTTAAAAAATCCCATCAAATATAGTATGAAAAAAATGGAGTCAATACCTGTGTGATGTAACAACGTTCTGTCACATATTCTCATTCAAAGGCAAAGTAGGTTTATTCAGGTACCCACTATTGCTATCTCTGCCTGCCTAGAAACCATACCCATTTCTGGCCATGGTCCTTCGACTGTCCATGGGAGGGGCTCCCTTCCCACCCCTCACTCCACGTGGTTCAGGTGGAGCTAAAACCACCTCTAGGCATGTGCCCTACGCCTGCTTAATCATCCCCCTCCGCCGCACACATTCGCTAATTTGTGATTAGCTCAGGGCAGATAGGTGATCCAACCAGGCTGACCTAAACCTGTGGGACGTAATCCTGGGACGTTTGCGGGGACTCTTGGAAAGATAGGCCCGCTTTCTCACAGGTTCAGTTTAACCAGAACTGGACTTAAAATTCTCTTCACAAGAGAAAGCCTGTTTGGGAAAAGAGCCAGCCCAGAAGAGAGAGAGCCAGAGGGCAAGATATCACATGAGCACTGGGATCAGGCCTACCTGGGCTTTGCAGGGAAATGATTCAAATGCATGCCCTTTTGTGCTTAAGACATCTTGAGCCGAATTCTTGTTACTTACATGCATCCAGAAGAGTCATATACAAATGGAATTAACTCAGACAGCACTGCATAATCAGCCCTATTTCCTGTAGACACTAAAAAACCCCCTGGTTTTTTGTTTTTTTTTAACACTGAAGAAAGAAAAGGGAGCGGGAGGAGGAGAATAAGAGGGTGTTCCTACCCTTGGAAATTTAGCAAGGTCAGATGGTAACAACCAAAACTCTGACCTGTGGACCCAAGAACTGGACTGAATATAATGAGAAACATTCCACAAATGTAACAAGTGGAAAAATTGCCTGGTGTGCCTCCGTGATGTCGGCGAGCCCGAGGCACTGCGAAATACCACCAGGCCAGTGACGCCAAAAGAAGGGTTTTACATATTGTCAGATTTTTAATTTATTCGGTTGGAAATAGGATCTTTTCTACTGATTTCTTTTTTAAAAATCCATGGTCTGGTTCTAATTGGAAACATTCACCTTGGTTAAGTCCCAGCGCACGGAGGGAAGGTTAGCAAAATGACTAGTGGTATTTCGGTCTGTCCAGCATCTGTCAGAACACACACCTGGGCGTCTAGTTTGCCTCGCTGATGGGCTTGATAGAGAATAAAAGAAGCAAGACCTTTAGGATAAGTGTCAAAACCTAAAAAAGCTCTTTCCATTACTTTTTAAAGACCAATGAGCAGGACAGACGGTAACATGTCAATGTGGCCTGAAGGACACTCATCGTATTAGAATTTCCAATCTCAATGTTGTTACAGGGAGAGCAACGTAGATTTTGAGAAAAGGCCATTAACCGTCCATGTTAACCAACGAGGTGTACAACCCATGAGGTCCCAGTTTCAAGTATGAAAGCCATGTTTTCCACTTTTGCTTTTAGGAATAGGTGGCTGGTGGTCTAGAGTTTCTGGCCTGAAAAAGGGCACAGGTATCAATCAGCCATGTCCCAAGTTATCCCCAAAGCTGGTGCATCAGCCTGTCAACTGCACGAGTTGTCAAATCGGGAGCTCCTGAAGAAAGACCTTGCTGAGTTTATTCTTCACCTTTTTTTTGTTCTTTATTATCTGTCTGTGTTTAAGTATCCTAAGTTGCTCCTCAGACCTTCACGGAAGAAAATGTTGAAGCCATGGATAGGCTAAGCCTTTCTAAGAGTGGCTAGGTAATGAAAGTCTAAATTAAAAAACAGCCACTAAGTTAGGGACATTAAAAAATATCTGATATAAGACAGTAATAAGAAAACTTGTCTAGTTTGGGGGAAAATCACTTAAAATGCTGTTGTTCTTAACACAGTTGTGCTCTTTTCTGAAGGTTGAGTCTGTAAATCCCCATAATGTCAGAACAGTGGGAAGAATCTCTAGGAACAACAGGCTTTTCCCTCCCAGGGAAAATATCAAAGAATAAATAACAATCTTCCTTGTTTTCCAGAGATGGCTAAGCATTTGTCTCATGGTTTTCCAAGATGCCCATGCTTCTGCAGCTAACAACTGTGTGTACCGTGTATTTCTAACAATTTCTAAATTTAAGGAAAAAAACCTAATGCTTTCTTTCTCAATGTGTTGTCTTACCCCGTACAGTGACAGCACGCTAATGCTGTAAAACTCCCTTTGCCGCACACTTTGAGAACCTGTATTTGAACTATTCCATCTCCCCTGCTTTCCCTGGTTTTGATGGTCATCCTGCACAGACCCCTTCTCCGTTAGGGTAGATGCTCCCTGCCGGCCCTCATATTCACACAGTCAAAATAATAAAGAGGAAAATCCCAATTCCATTCTCAATATGCATTCTAGGCATGGATAAACTAGAACAAAAAGATCGTTTTTATAGAATGCAATAACCGTCTAATAGTTTTGGCATCGACTGGCCTTACAATGAATGAAGGGACCTTGGAATTAGGGACTGATGGGTGATACATCTGAATTGCTAGTCATATCATTTATATATATTACAAATGTATATAACCACTACATATACAGTGATTTACAGTTTGAAATATTCTTTCACATGAATTCTCTTATCTGATATACATAAATCTGAGAGGCAGGCATTACCTACATTTTCTATGACAAGAAAACAGAAGTTCAGAGAAACCACATGGCTTGTACAGGTCACAGAGCCAGAAAGAAACCAAAACAGAACTGCACCCAAAGAAGTCCCCATTATTTGGAGAAACCCCACATGCAAGAACTCTGTAAAGGTGGCAACCCCCACACCTAGTGCAAAGCTCTTTGCGAACATGGGAGGAGGGCGGAGTTCGACCAAGAAGGGCAGGGTGGGTTCCCACCGAAAGGATCAACACATAACCATTGTAGTTCTGCATGTAAAGGGTATGTGGTGATAACCTCGA
Source organism: Mormoops blainvillei (assembly GCA_004026545.1). Classification (NCBI taxonomy): domain Eukaryota; kingdom Metazoa; phylum Chordata; class Mammalia; order Chiroptera; family Mormoopidae; genus Mormoops; species Mormoops blainvillei. The sequence goes on from PVJD01010971.1 coordinate 45,877, forward strand.
GCTGGTTCAGTAAATTTCCACTCAACTACCAGCGATTTTATCTCCAGTCTGCTCACTATGTCTACATAAGTGTCATCTACTCTAGCACACACGGAATTAGTGTTAGTTGAGCTGTTATTAAAACATTTTGTATCATTTTAAACAGAAGCAGCCCACAGGGCATCGGGACCGTGGAGGAGCCGGGACAGGAGCAGGAGGGCGGAGCCTGAGTGCTGGCTCTGCCAGGCACCGGAGAGAGCAAGGCGCGTGCTCACGCCCCTGGGCTTCCTCCGCCACAGGACGCGCCCGCTATGGGTGCTCACTGAAATGCCACACCCGGAGCCCGGCACGCGTCGGGCCAGCGCAGGGCTTCTGCGTGGCTCAGTTTCCATTTCTCTTCCTTTAACCATATAAAGAAAAAATCGAACATCTGTAGAGCTAATATAATATGTAAAATGCTTCCAAAGAGAGAAGGAATCGATCTCGTCATACTTATTAAGTACTACTGTTTGGATTACAAAATGTTAGCCTTTGAACTGAATCAACTTTCCGTGATTTAGAAGCAGTTTAGACAAAGCCTTTACAGAGCCCAACATATTGCTCCAGGCAAGATCTAATTCGGTTTCTTATTGGCTGCACCCCCAGTCCAAGTTATGTAGTTTCTCGGGTTCCTTGTCTTTAAAATGTAGATCCTGCCTGCTTTCAGGTTTGTGTGTATCAGATATGGTCATTGCCCCAGGAATATTAATATTTTTATTTAGAAGAGAGTATTCAAAGCACAAGGACTTCTATGTTATGAGTTTTCCTCATTAATATTAAGTTCAAGTGTGTACAAAAATAGGTATTCCTCTTCCTGTTTAGAAATCTCATTGTATTTTGTAAAAATAGAGGTATTATTTCATTTTTCCATAAACATTTTCTATAAATGGAGAAGTTCTATAAATGGCTTTAAGTTTCACGCTGGGGAACTCCACATAACTTTGAAGAATGTGGTCTCTAACCTTTATTAATTCCATCACTCTCTTTTAGTATTCATTTTAAGGAGATGTTGACGTCTACTACATGTCATTCAAGAAAATTTCTAAAGATTGAGATTAGGCTGTAAGTACTGGAAATATTTTTCCTCCTTCTGGCATATTTTCCATATTTTCATCTCCACAGCACTTGACTTAAGAGCAGCTCTTCCATGGGCTTTCCTTGTTTGTGCCGAAATGAGGTGACAGATGCGAACGTACTCAGAAAGTTTAAAAGCTCTATGAGCATTAAGTTATTATTATGTGAACGTGAGTGCACCATTAATTTATTAGGTGTATGGAAATAGGGGAACATTTCGGAACTTCTGACCTAATATTTCCAATTTAGAATTACAGGCTTGAAAATCCATGTTTTTAGCATAATGGGAAATCCATTGTTTAAATGTGTTTACATCATTAATCTTAGCGGTTTAAAAAAATGCTATTAGTACTAAACTCACTTTTGTTTCTCACACATTCATTTAAGACAATTTGAGGCAGAATATTGCTTTTACCAGAATAAAAGCAAACAACAGCCACAATATTTGTAAATCCCTGGTATTCCAAGACAGGTATTTTTAATATTGGTTTAAATTGAAAACAAGTAATTAAACACCACTCTTGTGTTACTTTAAAAAAATATTTGCCAACAAATGAATCAATATGTGGAATGGGCATTAAATTTACCTTAATTTAACTCTCAGCATTGGTTTTCCAAGTTAAGCAAAGCACTTCCAAACATCTGTTGAGCAGACCTTAAGAAGCCAAAACTCCTATGAATTACTGCAGCCACCAAGAGCCTAGGGCTGGAATTCCAGATCACTCTGGTCGGGGCTCAGACAGAACAGAAGCAGTAGGGCATTTTCTGAAAACATGGGTCAGTCTCGGTGACTCTGCCGAGCTGTACCTTCCCTTCTCTTAGCGACAGGAAAGAAATCCTGAAGATGGACTATTGCGACTTAGCAAGACTCAGACTGGTTAGGCATGCGATAACCAGATTACAGTAGGCCTCTGGGGAGAAACCCCGTGGGAAAGAGCGGCTGGAACTGGGCCGCTCCTGGGAAGGAGATGTAACCACCTGGCAGCTTGCTCCCTGGGATTTTCACTGCTAATGCAAGTCTTCAGGAAGACTCAGCTTTATTGGCTAAGCACATACCTCTGAGGAAGAATGTGGTCTAGAGAGAGTAGGATAGGTTTTAAAAAGTAAATGAATTTTAAAAATTATTATAGCAAATTACTAAAAAGACGAATAGAAAAAAAAAATCAGTGGAGTGGTTGAATGGTAGAAAAGTCACATAAATAAAACCATTTAACAACAAAATTATTGCGTATTTAATACCTTGACAGGTTACAGCTTTGAAATGGCAGTGTTTTAAAGAGGTACATAAGTGTTCATTTCCCCATGAGTTCCTGGCATTTCCGGATCAGGAAATATTCTTAAAGCCAACAAGTAAAAGGCTGCAATTAACACAACCTAAAGAGTTGCAATCCCAGAATCCCTTTTTTCTACTGACCAGATTTCTGTAGTGCCAACTCCTCTTTTCTCTGCAGCAGAAGTGCTGTATTGAACAGCTGGATTTTAGAAAGTTTCTAATAAACTCCTGGTTGCTGACGGAGGCCTGTGTCTGTGATCAGTCATTTGGTCATTGTGAGCCATACACATGAGGTGAAGAAGCACCTTCACGCAGACCCTCCACGGCTCACCGCATCCCACCCACCCGCTTATCTGCCTCCTCTTCCTGCTTTGGAGCCTTTCTCACCAGGTCAGATACAAGTTCATTCAATTTTTTCAGGGCCAGGCAATTCCTGAACGCGATGCGGTCTGACTGGCGTGACAAGAAAAATATCCAGGATCGCTAACGTCCGTCAGTGTATGATCCTTCCTTACCCAGAGGAGAGAAGGGTTCAGAAAAGACCCAGCTTGTATTAGTACATAAAGACTACACGGTTCAAGGTCAAAACATACCGTGTCTCTGAAATGCTCTCATTAGAGAGATTTAAGCGCATCTGTGATTCACGAATCCTAACAAGTAGCAGGAAGTATATGAACAGCTTGAGAAAAAAAGCTTTCAGACTCTTTATTTAAAAGCACATCAGTGAAAATAGTAATAAGGATTATAAGACAATACTTAACAAGAGAGAAAGGGAAAATTATTCTTTTCTTGTCTCTCCTACATTTTCCATCTCCCTTCAATACACAGGGTTCTCCATAATCCCAATGTTACCATTCCTTGCACAAAGAACTCTGAGAACAATTCAGAACCGAGAGAGCTAAAAGGAAACACCATATATCAGGCCTTTTCTTCCTGGGGCATTTGCAGGCAGAATAGCCATGGTTTCCAGAACATTCCCTTCGCATTTTTCTTTTGTGAGTGGCAGCATAGGATGTTTACCAAAGGCTTTTAAAAACCGAATCTCACCAAACAGCTGAGAAAAATATTTAACAACCAAGGCGAAGCAATTACAGTCAAATTTTCACCCAGAGATTTTCATCTTAGGTGTGGGAGGCAGAGAGAAGCCTCCTAACACATCAGTCTGAACCTAGAATGAGGACGGAAGGGGTTCAATCTGCCAATCATTGTCGACAAATCCATATCTTTGAATCTCAGAGTCAAACAGCAGGGCCAGCTGTCCATCTGAATGTGCTTTTATAAATGGCGCCTCTGTTTGGTGATGGCTGACTCAAGTTTCTGAACAGC